>JAODUK010010601.1:15427-29677 GCA_027564635.1 Typhlichthys eigenmanni | reverse complement strand
TAATCAGCGTCGTGTTTATAGCTATACGGTCGTGGTTTTCCAATCAGCGTCGTGTTTATAGCTATACGGGCGTGGTGAAGGTGTGCCGACCATGGTGCCGACAAAAACAAGTACTGGTACAGTCATGTTTTCAGAATTTTGGCATCGACTTGGTATCGAAGTATCGGTTCCCGTGACAGCCCTACTGTGTCAAGCATAATATTGGTGAAACTAAGAGATCCGCTGAAAAAAATATTTTTTTGTATGCTTATAACGCTAGAAAACTAAAAGCATTGTTAGCTGGGCTTCATGTAGCCTAGCTGGCTGTGCCGGTGGCAAGTGCACTCAGCGCAGCAGTGAGTTGATCGGGAAGAAAATAGATGTATTTATAAACATAGCCTATTATTTCCTCATGTCCGCCTTTTCCTCGCTGCTAATCTTCATTAAACAAAGATATGCTGACTGCATATCGTCCACAGCAACGTTTATCGACTCCCACCAACTTTAGCGCGTACCGTACCTCCGCGGAAGTTTGTGCCGCGAGCTAAAGTGGGTGGGTTCAACCAACCGCTTGCCGGTGGGCGCAGCTGTTGCCGCCGGTAGTGTGAATGACGCTTAAGCTTAGCATGAATACATTGTTTGAGCATTTCAGGTATTTAGTGAGTATCATTATGTGTCGTTTGGTCGCCCTTGGTTTGACTTCTCTCCATGCAGAGTACAAAGTTTGAAAAGCTGTTACTGAGCCTCTATTGATTAAAATTAAGTTAATAGACTAGGCTACATTATCATGTTAAGTTGATAAAAGTGCATTTGTCATAAATATTTTAATGTTATTTGATATAATCACAGGTCACTTTGTATCATTTCATTATACTGCTTTAATTGCATTGATGGTTTATTATGTATGATCTTAGTCAAAGCCACTGCTGTAATGCAGCGTATCATTTGCATCAATACCGTTAAACTAAAGGGTGAAAGTTAAACATTCCTGGGTTAGAAAACCGCTAGGCCTAAGGCCTATATAAATGCAGACCATTTATATAGTGCTTTTCTAACCCACAGGTCACTCTAAGCACTGCATGACTGCCTGCCTCACATTCACATATTCACAAATTGACGGTGGTGTCAACCACACAAGGCGTCATCCAACACATCGGGAAAAGTGGGAAAAACTGCATCTCAACCATATGGCACATTTGTTATACTGTATGCATACTTATACTGTAGCAAACATAATGTTATCTTTGTTATTATTTTAAGGGTCAAATCGTTTGGTTCCTGCACATAAAGTTCCTCTGTACAGTGAAAGAATAGAGGGGAAAATAGTCTCAAAGATGCAGGTCAAATCCAAAAACACCTCTTATTGCAATATTTGAAAAGTGAAATCCTAGCAATATAGTGAACCATACTGACACAGTATACAGTCAAATGATTAATACTGATACAGTATAGTGAGAGCTGTAGAATGTGCTGTTGTTGTTTGAACATACAGCTTGATGAAATCTAAAATGTGGAGTTCCAGTAGTATAACCAAAGTCTTTCGTACTCGTTTTAGACGTATGCCTGTGTGCCCCAGCCTTGGCGTTCTATCAGTACCCAGAGTGCAGCAGTGCACCCTGCCTAACTTCCACGAACGCTATGCCTAATCACACAATGGGGTTTCTATGCACAAAGATGCACACAGACACGGAAACAGACAGACAAAGATGCACACGCCGAGGCAGGTTGGCACTCATCTATGCCCGTCTCGCGCCTTCGCCCTAACAACACAATACTGTCACATGTTGGCAGAGTCATGTGGGCACCCAACAGACAAGGCTGTATTATCAACAACTGGCTAGGACTCAGGTTGTGTCGGCCCATACAGTGTGAGTCTCGGCTAAAGCTGCAGCACTGTGTGTGTGGGATGGGGGGGGGGGGGGGGGTTGAGGCATGTGCGGCAGACAAGCCCCATCACGTCTCCCTCCCCGTCTATCGTGCAGTCAGCCTCTCGCCTCTGGAGGTGAGAAGCCGCTAATTGGCAGGGGTGACACACACACACACACACACACACACACAGGCGGTCAGTTACAGCCCCCTCCAACCCACACAGAACATGGAGATGTACAGATAAAAATACAATCAGACAGATGTGAGAAAGTGTGCGTGTCAAGGTGAGTTGAAAAGGTGAGGCAGTGAGACAGAAGGCATCAAATGTGGCAGACCATAGCAAATTACTGAGGCTAAGAATGCACACTGCCTGGGTCGCTGACCTTCTGCTGAACTCGCCTCCACTTATATATTCATGTATTTCTTTGTTATTATTGCATTTCTGTTTGTTTATTAATGTGCTCTCCTGCAGAGTGTGGAGTAAATAAAAAGAAGGTGTGTTTGCCCTTAATGCATTGCATTCCCCAAATTCTATAATAAATTTTAAAAAGTTTAATTACACAGGTCACTGACTTGAGCACCCCTTACCATCTGCTCCAAGTATATATTAAAACTATACATAATACTTAGAAATTAACATTATTATAATGTTATACAGCATTATAAGAAGATGGTATGAGTGCCACTAGCTTGAAAGAGAAGCTTAGGCCTTGTGTGTAACTGGCCGCTAGGGGGCAGATAGGTGCACCCAAGGGGTCCCACACAGCTACACTCATACAATAGGCTGGGTGATTTATGCATAAATAAGGTTGCTTTCACACATTATTCCTTCAATCTCACAGATGCTGGCAAAAGCAAACCTCAAGATTAACCTCCATTAGTTGCTCGAAAGCTGGATGAAATGCATAAAATAAAAGTGGCCTAGCTGTTGGGAATTAAAGTGACACCATGCAATACTTGACAGGTCCATTTCTGAACAGGGACACATTTTCTACTGAAAGGAGGTTGTGGCAATGGGTAATATGCACACAGGTACGACAACTATTCAATTATGTTTAATTTAAAGCAATGTGTAAAAAATACAAATAGAACAATTTACTTGAGATCACATTTGGAATGTAATTGCTTAAATCTTAGCTGCTACTAACAAAAGCTGACGCAAACAGGCAGCACAGGTAAATGCAAATAATAAAAGGAGCATGTTGGAAGTAAAGAAAATGAAATAACACCAGCCACACAACCTAGTATTAATGCAGAAAATATCTCAGTATTTATTCTGACGGTACTCCTATGTAAGGAAGAACGGGAGGGGGTGACAACATCCTGTCACAATAGGACCGTATCCTTGCAACTCTTCTGCCTCAGCCAAAAGTTCTAAGACAACATTCCAAACTCTTCACTGTGTGGACAGACTGGAGTTCTGCTTGAAGTGTGAAAGTGCAGCGTGTTGAATAGAACACAAATGAGACAGAAAAATAGTTAGAGGAACTCACAGACAGATTGAGACACAGGGAGAGAAGCATATAGAAGTGTGTGTGTGTGTGTGTGTGGTGAGGGGGCACACTGGGGAGATGTCTGAGAGTGATCTGAGAAAACAAAGAGTTCTTCAGACCACGGAGGACTTCTCGTCTCCCCAATGTCTCCCATTGAAACCTCCAGAACAAACAGAGGCAGGGAACAGCACAGAAGGGTTGGGGGGGGGGGCTGATGTAACTGTCCTCAGCCAGCCACTCTGCAGCCCAGGACAAGAAACAGACTGCCACGTAATACACCAAAGCTCACATGAGAACAAAACAGAATAGTGTTGCTTCTACAAAACATCACTCATCATGCACAAACAGAAAGCTGAGAACAGACCTCACTAGCTATGTTAATGTAAAGCAGTGAACTGCTATTAGGCCATAACTGCTGAAATAAAAGTTGGTGTTTTAAATGCTGGATTAATACCTTTTTTTTCCTGCTGCTCTAAATAAACTGCAGGATAACCAGACTTCATAAACTACTAATGTAAAACAATTGTTTTGACAGTCTTGGCATTTTGAATATAATCTACATTTGATAAAAGTGAGGATATTAACTTTCAAAATGCTTAGATGTAGCTTGTAACTGTATAATTGTCTCTACTAACAGCGTTTATCCATTGGCACTATGCACTAGTAAGGAATTTAAATGACTGAGTGTCTAGTCAGGTCTCCAAAAATATGAGTGACATGTCTGGGTATCAAATTTCCCAAATAGCTTCCCAGCTAGCATCCCAACATCACAAAAGGTAGGTCTGACATATCTACACTGACTAGTACTGCCTCTTAAAAACGTAGGTTGGTCTCTCACGGACAGATACATTAGCATGTTATTAATTAACGGTACAGCCGAGGTGTCACATAAGTACATCATGCTAGCTCTGGTGGATGGCAGCTCTGGCTAGCCTGTTAGCTTAGCTCTGCTGTCTGGCGCAGCTTGGAAAGCGGCTCCAACTCTAAACAGCAACTTTCGCTGTTTGCCTATAAGTGAGACCAGAGACCGGACAGCTTTGCTAGCGATTAGCCACATTAGCTAGCATGTGTAGAAAAGCCCCCACCCTACTACCCTGACATTGTTGCAAAACATATCAATGTATACATTTGAGAAGATTCTTGTCATTTCCTACCTTCAAACGCAATTGCTTATGAGCGTTTATGCCGCATCTGCTGTCTGTGTTGTGTTGTGTTGCTAGACGTCAAGTCCAACTGCATGCACTAGAGGTTTCCAGTCTAGGCAGCAAAATCTGAACCCCACCACAAGCACTTACACTGTACTCGTGCTGTACACTGTTAACAAAGCTTTGGCGACACCTGCAGAGGAGTTACAGTATGGCTCAGTAGGGCCACAAGCAGCGGTCGCGTAGTTGTCCAAGTCCATCATCATCGTATGTGCGTGGTGGTCCTCGGTTTATCGTTACGGTTTGCTTTGTAGGCTGCTGGTTGAATATAGTATATTCCTCGTTTAAGGTTATTTTGGTATAACACATACCAAATATATCTAGCAGAACCTAAACCAATAATCCAGGTTGTGCTGTAAACCAGATGGGCAAAACATTTTCCCCCACCTATAGATAGTTTTCTTACATCAAATATAGCAATGCAGTGATGCGTTTTCACAAAAGTTTATTTACTGAATTTTACATATTTAAAATGTGCTACATACAACAAAAATAATGCTATCGATAGCATATGTGCAAATCTAAATATGTGAAATAAATTCTCTGTAAAAAAGGACGTTTAGGGCACATTTCGACAGCAGGGAGGGAGAGGGCTTCCAGTCAGAGAGCCAGGATAACGCAGGTTTTCTAATTGAGTCAACCAATCAGCTGATTTCATTATATAAGCGCACCCCCCCCCCAAACAAAAAATAAGAGAAAACACTCCAGTTGAAGGCGTGTTCTTTAATGCAATCAAGCCGATTTAACTGATTTGGTAGAATTAAAACCTGCATACACCTATGCCTTCTGGGAACACAGCATGACACCACTGAGTCATTACATTCACACTTGAGATTGCTTTGCAATGGTTTTAGGAAAGAAAAATAGAATAACACCCCACTTCATACTAGTATAAACCCTTCCACAATATATGCTATGCAACATTAACATGTTCTCGATTAAAGCTCCTTCTCCCAAACAGATTAGTGACGGGAACTCAGCACCACATGCGGAGTTCAGCCAGTCACACCCCCAAAAGCCAGAAGAGGAAATGTAGATTTAATCCTCACTGATTGGAACAGCGACTATCCAACATGGTTTTGCCATGGTAACCACAGCGAGCTGGCCTGGCAAACTGCAGAGCAAAAAACCCTGCCAGGATGGATGGGGTGGGTGCAGTTTTAGCATGTAATAACATGACTCAATTCAGTACATCTGGACTGGCTGGAAGCAATCTTGAAGTGTGTGTCAGAAAGTACATGGACACATCCTGCCTTGCAGGTAGGCACCATTGTGACAAGGCATTGCCATAGAAACAATGCCAGCAGAGCATAGAAGCCAAAAACAAGACAATTGTGGTGCTGTTAAAATAATCTACAGCTAGTTGCTGGAAATAAACTAGAAATAGTCTGTGTGGGGTGTCATTTCTTGTAGTAGTTAGTCATTTATTCTAGCAATTAATACATCTAGTTGTGAACTAAATCTAATGTACCAAGGGGACACATTTTTTCCAAATTCTCTTAAATATAATATTTGTTATAACAAGTCTATAAAGGCATCAGTGTGACTTGTCCAAACACACACCCCTGCAGAGACATTACAAAACAAGAGAAAAGCATTCCTGTGAGACTAAATCAAAATAATCCCAGATGTATCCCAACCGGTGCTGCCACCACTGCTGTTGTCTTACCAGCAGCCATGGCAACAACAATGCTGCCTTGCAACTTGACTCAGGGCTAAGGCAAATGCCAGGTCCAAGAGTCAAGTTACAAAAATCATTAGCTTTCTGAAATGCCAGAGCAACTCAGACTAATTGTGAGTCAGTCAGACCAAATCAGTCAGGCTTCAGCACAAAGAGGAAAAAGCCATTGTTCGCAGGCCAGCTGAGGACACCTTTGCCTTAGCCAATGTGGCTTAAGAGGCAGACTGGGCAAGGCTAGCCTGGCAGTACACAGTCTCAGCCAGGCACCAGCTAATCAAGCTGTAGTCCACAGTGTTTTGAGAAAGGTTGGGAGTTCCGAGTGTCTTTTCTTTGTGCTCCCCCCCACCGGCAGCATTATCCTTTTTCTCATCTTCCTCTCCGTCACAAAATCTCCCGATGAATAGCACATAGGAGGAACCTGCCCAGAGCCAGCAAGGAGGAGGAAGTGGCGGTGCGTGACGTCAATGGAAGGCCTCACCAGTCAGTTGAATGACGAGACTCTCACTTGTTTCTGACTGGACCAGCAGCAAGCCAGTGTGTCGGCCTGCTGCAGTCGGCTTGAACTGGACGGGCATCTTGAGATAGTGTTGTGACCTGCAGGGTCCACAGTATGAGAAACAGGGAGAAGATGGCTTGTTTCCCCTTCAAAGAATGCATGCACATTTAGATCTGTGCAAAATAGACAACTATGCTGGAATAAAGATTCAAACTGTTGTTGAGACAAATGTGAGTGAAAGCATGCCAGGGCCACTGCATGGCCAACAATGCACAGACACAACACACCTAGCTATGATTGAGACCTAGCAGATTCAGCCAGCAAAGGAACATTCAACATGGAATTGCACTGACCCCAGTTAGCCCTTGCCTCCATTCAAGCGGATTTAGATTTTGCCAGCTACCCAAACCTCTTTTACCTGATTGGACAGACCAATCCACCTTGCCTGTCAATCACATGAATGCAGGCACACAGCTAAAACGGGCTTGTAAACATCGCTTCGCAATGGCAGATCAACAGGCTCCTGAGGGAGGGGAGGGAAGAGGAGGAGGGTGAGTCTCTCTCTCCCCCCTCCCCCCCAACACCAGCCCCATTTACAAAATCTTGCCCCCTGACCCCGTGCTAACATCACATTATCTAGAGCCTACCTACAGCAGCTTTGAGTGGCCTCGTTGGGCCAATATTTGGTCTTATAGACTGGGTCTGCAGGATTTCCATCAGTGTTCAGTAGACAAGTGTGGGTCAGATGATTTAGGTAAATGAAATAAAAAACTCCATATACTATATTTAGTGTTATACTTGTATCCTAGAACATCTTGGAACATTAAGGTCAATGTTGATTTTCTCAGCACCTGCAGACCTATCAACCAGGAGTTATACATATTGTTCCATATGAACATTCCATACACATTGTGCCTCTGAACACAGCACACTGCACAGTACCTGTGGCTACCAGAGCGGCACTACTCCGCATATGAGCCAGTATCATCCTCAGGTCAACATCTCAGAGGGACCCTCACAGTGGGCTTTTGCAAAAAATAGTGATGTTACACACTCCAAATGTAAACACTAACACTGTCCTGAGACACCTGGCTACAAGAACAGAGCCCAAACTACTAGCTAGGCGTAAAGTCAAATAAATGATTCAGTTGTTTAAATAATGATGGCTGGTAGGACATTAGCAGGGTGACAGTAATTTGCATACAAACTAAAGAACACATACATAAGTTGTGTCAGATAGTGACAACATCACTCACCTTAAGGAATAATTGGAATGCTTGATGTAGAAGGGCTCTCTAGGATTTACAAATTTCAGCTGCAAGTCAATTAGAGAAGCCAAACATCAAATCCATGCAATTAGGGGTTATGACATTCATCACTTAAACAATCATGCAACATTTTGTGTTGACTGACAGAGGTTGTGGATTAGGCTGAAACTGCAACATGGCATATTACCTCATTATAGCCTACATCACAATCCTCATTCTATCTCTATCATAATGTAGTTGTTAACTTGATTCCCCCTACAAAGAATATTTGTGCGTGTACCCTGACTGCCAAACAAAAAAGTACAGACCATCTAGTATGCTTAACAACTACCTTCCACTGAACTACCTATGCATTTCTTGATAAGTTAGCCTTCCTGAAAGTGGATTTAAGTGCAATTAGGACAGGAGACAAAGAGTAGGCAAATGAAGGTAGGCTACAAACAGAGTTCTTGCCATCAAAAGTATACCTAATATAGCCATAACTGCTGCATTGGATTGGTGCATTTTATGCTCCAATTGCTAATTACACCACTTGATATTTTTGCATTCTGTGGTATTTTGTGCATTGCTGGTGTGTGTGAGAATGTCATGCACTCTATATAATAACATAATTGGCTTAGGTTTCTTCAATCAAGAGACTACTACTTTAATCACTGGACTGGCCTATGTGGGCCTTTATTTATTTCCTTTCACAAATGTTGCTCAGACAAGATGGTAAATGCTACTTAAATTTATTATTTAAGCCAGTATGCATATTATCTATATCTTAGAATAACAAGTAGGCCTACCTCTATCGTTGTTTACTCTAGAGTCTAGACAGTTAACAAGCTATCGTTAATTAGGTTGGAGCTGCCTCAACTATGGCGCAGCTTTAAAACAGAGACAACGTGCCTTTCGTTCAGCTAACAATTATATTTTATAGCCAGGTAACAAAAGAAAACAGCTAGGCGCAAGGAGTAGACCTATTTGTCAGTTAAAAATGATGTCTTCATTTGACAAACGATGTCAGCTATCGGCTCCACAGGAGAACATTCATTTGGATTGATTTGTTTTATTCTTGATCTGTTCTTAATCGGTGGATGGTCTGTCATGGACCCTTTGAAGGATTATAAATTGAAGAATGGACACCTTCTGACTTAATGACCGCTTTCAACTTCAAAAGGTATGAGACAGTAAATCTGAACTAGGGAATTACTTTGATGTTAAAATTATCTGAAGAATCTCACGATCAAACATGTAGCTGTCTACTTTGTTTAAATCAGACATTTGGTTTAAGCATGTTTATATGTGCAACTCCATGCTTTCTTAATGTCATGTCCACAGCATGCGTGTGCGACAGTAGGCCTACAGAGAAACACATTGCAGTTAATATATAAATTAAACGAAGCTTCGAAAGTCATTTGCATAGATCATTTTTTGGTTTCAGCCCTAATTTTGCCTACAGTCTAGTGCATGTGGGTCTCTGCTGCAGGAGCTGCAGTGTGAGACTTAACAAGCCAGAGCGGCTCAGGCTCACCTCGTGCGTAGCAGACGAGTTGTTGCGGATGTTGACCTTCAGGCTGCTGGATTCAGCCACACGCGTGGCCGGGAACGTGTACAGCTCTTGGGGCAAGTAGACGCCTCTTCTCACCACCTCCTCTGGCCTGACACAGTGATGCCAGTTAACGGAAGCACGTCTCTCAAAAGGAAGAAATGGCCTAAGCACGGACTATTTACTAGTAGAAAACGACCAGCTGATAGCTGGCTAACATTTCACAAGGTAACAAGAGCAATCATTCCTGACAGCCAAGGAAGAGAAGCAACCACAGAGACTAAACTATTTAGAGAGGCCTTACCCTGTCTTAACAGCACCGGAATCTGCCCTTTTCCTCGTCTTAATGGCGGCTTCCGTCTTTACGAGTGAACAGTCTCCTTCATGTGGTCCCTCCACGGGTCCAGATTTGACTCCCTGTGGTCACAAATAGAACATCTTGTTCTCGCAATTTAGCACCCACTGGGAATATCTAATGCAATATGCAAACACCATACATCAACATGTCAAACAAAATCAAGTCAACATCCCAAATATCATTAATAAAAATTAAAGACTTATGTAAAGGCAGATACAGCTGCTACCTCTATATTCACTTGCTACCACTATATTCACTTAACCTACTTATACAGAGCAATTTGACATTAAACTTGCTGTGTATGCACTTAAGTGAAATGGATCTGTCACAACACTTCACTTTAAAGCACCAAATATGCATGCCCAGCTCAGCAGGGTAGCTAGTTTCCGTAACATCTGGCAGCTTCATTTCCTCAAATGTTAAATCTTCCATTAATACAATAGGTGGAAGTCAAGGTAATACTGTGCAGGCAGAATGTTGTACATTGACAGAATTTTTTTTTTAATAAAAAAACACTTGTTATTGTTAAGAGGGGTACAACAGGCTCCATTAACCCTAAAGATAAAACTCCAGTTACATCTGACAACTGAATTATCATCCAGTTAAAGAAAATAATTTAGCAGGAAGCAAAAATAAAGTGTCTTGTGAAAACAGCTATGTTAGTAATGTTGGGGAAACCGTTGTAGAACAGACCATAAATACCAAAACCTGAATAATGACAGTCTGGCTTACGTTCCAGGGTAACCATGTGTGTCCCAAGATGTACAAAAATAAATATAAAGCACATTTAACAATAACTGAATGCTCACTGTGCCACAAAGCTGGAAGCGGATCCCGGTCTTCTGCTGGGGGTCAGAGACCGGGTGGCATTCTAAGTCCCAGAACTGGGCATAGTCCCCTCTGTCCCTGGGCAGAAAGGTAATGGGCACCTGGGAAGGAGAAGTGTGTATGAAAACTGCTGGCTATAATCAAAAAGAAGCAAATAGGTCCCATACTAAACCCTACAGTTGCAAATACAGTTACAGTATAAACCTTTGCATCCACATTCAGTTACTTATAGTCAATGAGTGCGAGTAGCTTTGGTGATCACCTGCATCTTCTGGTGGGCTCCCAGTGTGCCAGAGACCATGGAACACCTGAAGGCAGTGTAGGTGGCCCGGTACACATCTCCACTTCCGTCAACCCCCTAGGGACACCAGAGAACAGCGTGACCGGCTGGGATTTTACCTTCTCTTATTGCAGACATTATTGCTTTTGGAGTGGATTTTCAGAGTCACATTGGACTACTGCTTAAATATTAGGCAACATGGCCTTGCCTAACATGCTGGAGTAGAGACAGAATGTGAATACAGAAAATGTACTACAAAAGTGACATTGTAATGAGAGAAAATAAAAATGAGAAAATGTGCTTCTTGGAGAGAAGGCAAACATAAGGACAATAAACAGAGAGAAAGTAGCATTGCACAGGTACATAATGTGCAGCAGTACCTTGACATATGGGGGGGCAAAGGACGACAGATACCACCTCACTTCCTCGTCTCCATTCTCCACTTCCAGATGGGCATCTGAAGCACAGGAGATCGGATATAGAGCTTATGCAGGTTTACAATGTGATGTGCATTGCTTATGCTGTGTAGGCTACAAGTCAAGTTTCAGTGGCTTGGTTCATCCTTCTGTGAAACTCCCTTCAAATCAAATCATATTTTCTTTCCGAACATTAAGGCAATTTCAGCTCCATTATATTTCAAACAAAGCAATGCTTTCAGTGGCACGCTCTTCTCTACACTTTAGAGTTGGCCTAGTACAGAGAGCTACATTTCATTTGCTAATGCATCTTCTACAGTCCATTTCATGTCATCAGACCAGCAGTCGGTGATGGGGTAAAATCCCTGCCTGAGGTTTCTCCCGAGGGAGTAACAGGGAACACGACGGTCTTCTTGTGAATTTCCACCAGGGTGGGAGCTGCCCGGGGGGCCTGAGGGGACCTGCTGTGGGGCCTGACCACGGGTAGCAGGGGCGTGGCAGCCTGCGGGGCCAGGGCCAACAGTGACCTGTCTGCAGGGGTGGCAGACACATCCAGAGCCAGGTCTCGGCGAATCTGCACCTTGATGAACTGAAACCACGGCAGTTATGACAGGACGTGAGCTCAAAGGGAATAAGAGAAGTAGTGCTGTAAAGGTGTGCTACCTTCTGTTGTCCGGCACACTGGATGTAGATCTGTCCACTCCACGGCAGCAGGGAGGCTTTGGTTGCCAGCGAGGGGTTGGGGCTGATTAGAATCTGCAGGTGGCAGCTAGGACACAAAATAAACTAGTAAACACATTACAAACGTCACACACACACACACACACACACACACACACACCAAGGTCCTGTAGGTAGTGCTACCAGCGGCAACAGCCGCAGGTCCGACTCCTCAACGACAAAAATGCTGTTCTGAGGCTAAACTTTGTTATGTCAGACACCCAGTGAGTGAAATGCTTTGTGAGAATATCTGCTCTGGTTAATTAGGCCCTGATTCATAAGTCAATTTAGATTTTCCTAGCTTCCTGAACATGTCTGACCTCACATCAGTGTTAACAGAGCTACAACAGGTTGTAAACAACGTTGTGCAATGGCACACCAACGGGCTCCAGAGGGAGGGAGCAGAGGGTGGGTTTGTTTATTTACAATGAGAGCTAGCTTAAAGAAAGCAAGCATGCAACTCAAATTCATCAGATTTAAATAACAGGTAATGAAATGTTTGTAAACAGTTGAGAAAAAGCATTGCGTGGTGAATGACATGAAAACATTTCATGGGGGCAAATATTAAACCCAACACCAACAGTAGTCCCCAGTACAGTATGTCCTGTACTTAACCTGCGGAGGAGTTCTGGAGCAAATGTGTTCTTACTGTGGCTCTATGACTCCGTGCTGAGGGGTGATGGTGAGGCAGTGGGCGGGCCACGATAGCTCAAAGCTCAGCTCTCTGGACGTGTTGTTGTTGATGTGAACATGCCTGGTCATAGAGGCACCATCTAGAAGACACATCAGCATTAATGAACGCAATCTGTGATCTTAAACTTATTCCGAATACAGAGGTCTTACAATGAATGTACCATTACAATGCTCCCTACATAAAATGCTCAACAGCTGCTACCTTCTTGAATGCACCGTAACTGAGCTGCAAACGACACAATCTTCCTGTACGTTTAGTCGCTTAACGTCTTAACTGAGCACACCACTACATGCATGTATGTGCGTAACAGAACAATTATATTAGCTGCAAGCGTATACATTTGAGTTATTCTCTTGTCGGTGGACACTTTTGCATGTCTCCTGCAATTCCATTTGCTTGACCAGATTATTATTGGAAATTAGATTTGCTTTTCAGTGAACACTCGTAGCCATTTCTGCTCAAATAAAACCGTTTGTAAAGCCATGACACTGCAATAAGACAAACGCAAGCATGTACTCACTGATGGTCGGCGCAGTGAGGACAATTTGATCCGGCTGAATGGACCAGGACTCCTGCTGTTTGTCTGTGGGCCCTGCAGCCTTTGAGGAAAGGACATTAAAACGGAACTTCAGCTTGTCCCCATAAAGAAACAACACCCAAGACAAAAATCAATGTGCATTAAAAAGGAAGAGTTCATCAAAGAAGGTCTATTAAGTACTGCTACCTTCAGGGAAGGATCTGACACTTTCAGGGCTAGACCCTGGGGACCCTTCACTGGAAGCACATCCAAGGACACGTTACTGTATGTACACAAACACACAGTACATATTACAAAACCTAAAAGGATTAATGGCAGATTGCGAGTCTTAATTTGTAATTATTCTGTATTACAGTGTAGTCTGTACGTCTTCACGTGCAGCTTTATAACCAGTGAACTAAATGCATGCTTTGAAATGTATGGTTACCCTACCCGCCTCTGTTTTTCAAAGCCCTGCACTGTTTATTTTCCTTATAACTACTGGCACCTGCCAATCTCCAGTGCAAATCCATTGTTTGAGTTGAGATGACAATTGCATTTAATGGGCCAATAGCTCCTAGGATGTGATAAAGGACTACATTACCCATCTGTCTCAGAGCCATGTCCCACAGAGGGCTGAAGGGTGTCACCACCGATGCTCTCTTCTGTGTGGGCAGTGGCAGTACTGCCCAGCAGAGACAAGACCACCTTGCTCATGTTCCCGTAGAATATCTGGGCCTCGTTGGGCCTCTGGGGAAGGTCACAGGCTGCAGGGAAGGTGTGTTTGTGTATTAGTCGACTAAGTTACACCAAGGACTCATGACATATAGAGGATGCAATACATATATATACATATATATACACACATACATATATACACGCATACATATTATATATATATAATATGGGTTACAA
>JAODUK010010601.1:0-15327 GCA_027564635.1 Typhlichthys eigenmanni | reverse complement strand
ATACATATATATACATATATATACACACATACATATATACACGCATACATATTATATATATATAATATGGGTTACAATTTAAAAAGGGGGACATTGGGACATTGTCGTGGGCGAAAGGAGATAAAGACTTGCAGTGTTTCAGGGCTACATTCGGGTGTCGGACTGAATTGTCTGACTTTAACCTATGTGGGTTGCTACAGACCCTTCAGTTTCTGTTGGGTAGCTTATGTCTGTCTACAGGTCTCAGAAAGACGTTTAGATTTTTTGCAGCTGAATAATACCACCCCCTTCGTCTTCGAGTATCTCCACCCATGGCCTAGAAACTAACGTGTGCCATCATTTCCTTGCAAACATTGCAGTCGCTAGCATAAAGCCCCAGACACATTGGAAGACACTAGTAGCGGCAACGAGAGACCATGGAAAGTCAATGAAATTCAGTGATTTATAGCGACGACAGGAAAAATAACCGTACAGTCACACCACTAGCAACAGCCAGCTAGAAAGTGACTAATTTATTTCAATGAGCGCCAGGCGTTAGACCATGAATGGAGTTAAGCTTGCAAACTGTTCATTTGCATCATACTGCTCTGTACAGACAATACAGTAGCCTACGTCAACCCCCAGCCTCAGAAGAGCCACATTTATTTTTGACAGCAACATCTCAGCATACTTTAGAGCTTGAGTAACAGAAAAAGCTTAACAATTTCATTGAATTTACCATAATGTAGCATTAATAACTGGTAACGTAGCATGCTATATAAACAGTTAAAGGACATGTAGATTGTCCGTGACAGTCAGCAAAACCATTTCAAGAGTAATGTACACAACTACTATACAGATTGCTTCGGTACTTAACAATCAGTGACATACTTTGGGAAAAATGCCACATATTAAGACCTCATGGAACTGTGTCAACATGTAGAACAGGGGCATAATATGTTCCCTTAAAATTGTACACCATTTTAAAGTGTGATACTCCCCTCCCCCGTATATACAAACAAAGTTATCACAGCCAATGTGCATTTGTACATTTCTCTTGTGGATTCTCTTACCCTCTGTAATCTCTTCCTCTCCCAAGAATTTCTCATTAAAGTCTATATGTTTTAGCAGACTGTTCTCAGAGAGAACCTTCCTGGCAGCATCTGGTTTGTTCTGCAGCAACCTAAGGCAACAACACAGAGTTGTGGAACCAGTAAGCAGTCTGGAGCTGGAGCTACCATCAACATTGTAATGCTAAGGAAGCATCGTGTGGCGTTTGAATATATGGCCCAGAATAAAACAACACACGACACATAACCACTTTGGAGTGAAGCAAGTGGCTCACATACAGCCTGATGCAGGTTGCGACATAAGCAGCGCTTTCATTTTATGAGGACATTTGATGCGTGCATGAGTTAAGAACAGGAATAAGAGGCCTTATGCATTATATGCACTTTGCTGTCTGTATTTACAACGTGTTTATTGGAATAAATACATATTAGGCAGATAATGAGGACAAGAGTGTTCAAGCCTTAAAAAAAAAAAGAAAGTATGGACTTGATACTCAAACTTAGGGACAATGTAGATTTACGATGCCATTTGGTCCCATCTGATGCTTTTATCCAAATATACTTACAATGAGTAATGTAAGATATATGCAACTTGCTCAAGGAGGCTTTACCTTTTGTTTAGGTAGGGGGCACACACACACACGCACGGAAATGAGCCGTCAAGATCCTACAGAGCTGGGAGTATTTGTCTGACCTTCTGTACTGCTGCCTGGACACCTCGTCCCCACAGAACAGACACACTGTGGCCAGCAGGGCCTTGGCTGACTGACACAGGGCCTGCTCTCTCTGGGTGGACTTCATGAGCACTGTGATCACCTGAAACACATGGACACACAAACATAACAACTAAATCCATTTACAAATATGAATGAACTCCGGACAGTGTCTGGAGAATCGGGTCTGGGCTTGCCTTACATTACACAGACTTTGTACTAAAGGTGCTGGCAGAGAAAGGTCTGAGCCAAGTGACTCAGACATTAGCGTTTCTCCTCCCCCCCACCCCACACACACACACACACACCTCTGGGTAAGGTCTTGATAAGTTCAGGACTGCAGTGCATGTTTTATAAAACATATATAAAGTTTAAAAGGCCAGCAACAGCAGACTATAAAGGCTAAACACCAAGCATGCAAAGTAGGGTCTGCAGTATTTCCAATCAAGCACTATATTTTGCATTAAAAAAATAAACTAAATAAAAAATATACTCCTGCAGATCTACACCAGTAACTCCTAGGGATGGCACGATACAATTTATTAAGTCCTGATACCGATACCTGCATTTTTGGGAATCAGCCGATACCGAGGAGAGTACCGATCCCACTCCATTGTTAAAATTGTATTCCTTCCTGTGACTGAGGTAGACCTGGGAATCATGTTTTGTGTAAGGAACCATCAGGGTTGAACATGGCTTTCCTAACTCTAAAATATAATGAAACATGGTCTATATATGAATACAAGGAAGTATTACAATGTTGTCATTTACATATGCATTAGTCGGTGTTATAGTAAAGTTGCAAAGTAAATTATAGACAATCTCTATTTTAGGACTTGGATGCATTTTTACAAGCATGCTGCTGATAGTGTGGCCTGGTTAGGTTAGATGCATTTTAGAAGCCTGCTGCTGATAGTGTGGCCTGGGTAGACATTGTTGATGCTTGACAGTAGACCTACGCAATCTAGCCATTTAAGTTAGAATGGGACGATTTCCGATCTTAGTATCGTATCGGTGCCATGCCTCGTAGTTCCTCACAGCAGCCAGTCTCGTACCTCCTGTGTTCTCTCCTTCAGGACAAACTGCGAGGGCGAGAGGCTGATGACCGAGGACGCCATGAGGCAGCGTGCCTGTATGTTGGAGTAGGCGGCGGCTTTAATAAAGGCCGCCCTGGAGCCAGTGTTCCTCACACACAGGCACACCTTGCTGACCCTGCCCACAGCAATGCCTGCCAGCACGGCTACGTAGCCGTCCGCCTGCTTCTGCTGGTCCTCCAGGATGATGTTGCTGGTGCCACCGTAGCCCGACAGAGGAATCTACACACACACACACACACACACACACACACCCCTAGAGGTGAGCCATGTCACTGCAGGTGACAAAAGGTAGCTACACTATCTGAGAGAGAAGAGGCCAAGTTAGGTGTGTATATGAAACCTATACTGCCCGTGTGTAAAATAATAGTGGTGGGAGAGGTGTGTGTTAGATAGCAAGACGCATCTAACACACCTCGTACACAATAGCTAGAAGCAGTGTGTACTTGTAACTTAATCTCAACATAGATAGTGCATCCTTTGTTCCACATGCAGTTCTTCCAACAGATCCTAAAGGAGAACAAACAGGGTCTGGCAGCGTGCCTGTATGGCAACATGTTTACGACGCATGAAAATACACACAGAAATGTGTCAGCGTAGGAGTAATGCCCAAGAGAAAAGCCACAGAAATAGAAGTGGGGACAGGAGGAGGCTGATCTTACGGTGAACTTGACCCCAGGCTGGGAGGGCCGCACCCTAGACTGCTTGATCTCCAGCTTGGCCAGCATGCAGGCCACCCTAGTGGGCGCAAAGAGCAGGTGCACCGCCACGTCCTCTAAGGGCCGAATGGACAACTCCCCGTGCCTGGTCAATCGCTCCTCTGGGCTGAACATGCTCTGGAGCTGAGGGGACCCAAAGCAGGTGTTAAAGTGGGCTTTCTAAAGTGAGCCAGCCACCACTTGACTCCTTTGTGTTCATCTCCAGTGTTGTGCTTGCATACAGACGGAATGAGGCCTTGCCTACACTGAAAGTGTTTTTGGAAGATTTTCCTGCCAGGTGCAATGTACCCACCTGGTTTTAAGATACAGTACAGCAGTGAGTTTACTGAAAGATGCCATTCATTCAAGGAAATCTAAATTACTAATTAGTTTAGCAGATGACAAAATATAAAACATAAATGCATAACATGGATGCATAGAAAAGCGTAGCAATAGCAATCCATGGACTTTGCATTGTGCAAAAGTAATCGCTGACTTCTACAACAAACCAAAAAATAAACTGAAACCTTCCTAAAAGCCGTTACAGGATGCACTACCCACAATGTAACCCAACCACAACTAAGCTTTTATAACCTGTTAAATAGAAAAAAAGTAGTGGAGAAGGAGATCAAACTGTGGTGTAGTTTTCAATGCAGTATGATTCGTCCATTACCTGAATACAAATGGCCCCACATTATGCCAAATGTATGTATAAAATATGTTATTGATGTCAAATTATTATTCTGGCATGCTATGTCAACCAGTCACCACACGGAGATAGGCATAATGAGTATCAGAATCCCATTTTTACCCAATAATGCCTCGCATCTATGTGTTTTTCTCTCCTTAAAACCACAACTGTTTCTTTTTGCTTCGACAAGTTATGAAAACTTAGTTCTGGGATCTTCACCATTTGGGTAGTGCACCTTGTCACAGCTTTTAGTTAGGTTTACATTTGTTGATACAAGTCAGCTTTGCTTAGCACAATGCAAAGTGATGGAGAACTATAGAATGCGCCATTGGAAAGGCATTGCATCCTACTGGTGGTAAACCTTTGATTTTGAAACTATTAGACAGACTTTAGCCAATTGATGTTGCTACAACTGTTTTGACCGGCTCATCTAGCTATACCAACCTTTTGAAATGTGCACAACTTTAACGTCATTTCACTAACCCACCATGATTGGACCGCCAACAGGGTGGCTGTGAAAATGCAAATGTAAACAGGGTTTCCAGACTATAATCTCAGCAAAATAAAGTGAGCCGATAGCCGGCTGGATAGCCTAGCGCCACCAGACTATCATTTAACTGCACTTCTGGGAAACAAAGCCAGCTGGTGCCGTTTGCGTTTACAATGCAAACCTCAAAATATACTTTATCGAGCCAGGTTCACTTAGTTCGTGTTTGTTCGCATATGCACAAAAAACAGAAAAATGCTGAGTCATAGTCTGAGTCCATCCAGAGAGAAAACAAGGTTTATGAGCTGGATTTGACTGCACAATACTAGGATCAGGTTTGTTTTCTTTTTTAATCCAAATCCACAGAACCACCCAGATGCTGGTTCAGTTTAAACATACATCTCATGTACCCGACTGAGATGAAATAAGGTTCCTTCTACCTGAAAACAGTCCTGGTCCTGTCCTCGAATCAACAAGCGGAGCTGCTGGGTCGTGTTGGCCGAGTTATTCCTTAGAACCAGCTTCTGTTGACTGACAGACACATTCAAAACACTACTATGATTTCATCAATTACATGTTTAAATCAATGTGTCACCACAAACAAAGTTAACAGTCTAAAATCTTAGTGAGGTCTTCTATTTTATAGGGGTGAGTATGACTCCAGGATAGCCCTGAACTCCTGGGGCTGCCACCCCTGTGGGGAATTCTGCCATCTGTGTAAGTCTCATCAACTAGTATAAATAAATTGTGGATTATAATGAAATGGCCTTTGAAAAATAACACTCCCTGTAGATATGCTCCGTCCCTTCCAATGAATAGCATTATAAAAAGCCCTATTGGAAGCAGGACTGCAAACCAAGTGTATTGATTGTTTTCCAATTAATTCATTTCTATAGTTGTCATTCAGCCAAGAAGGAATCGTGAACATCAAAATGAAAAGGATATATCAGGGATGGGGGGGAAGGTGGGGCAATAAACTTCAATGTTCCTTACACAGCTCTTCCCAAAGTGACCCCTCCCCAGGCAACAAACTGCTTGTTGGATAGGATAGGCAGTACGTCACTGGCTATCTGCGGGGCTAAGGAAACGGCAGAGGTTGGTGGTGCAGCCTTCCCACAATACTCTGGGATGACCTCCCCTTTCAGGGCCACCTCGTACTGTGGGCCCCAAGGCAGCACCAGGATGGAGAGCAGGCTGCAACATACAGCAAAATACATTCGGCTCAATGACAGCGCTGACAAGCTCATTATTCCTGCCCTCCATTACAGAATAGGAGAACATACTGTGTGCTTTTTATAGAAAATAATCAATTACATTTAAAAAACAAATGGAAAAGTTACCCCTTCTTTTTCTAAACACACCTTTCTCTGCATTTCTTGCCCCTTTGGGCGCTGAACGTGACCACAATGCATTGCTCCTCTCCTGCCCCGAGAGACAGCTCGTCAGGACTGACCATGAAACACTCCTCAGTGTCACTGATCTGTACACACAGAGGCAGACAGACGAGGCATGGTCAAAGGGGAGAACGGAAGGAAAAAAAGGAAACGAGAGAAAACGAGGGCCAGAAGGAGATGAAACAGGCCAAAAAGAAAACACGAGGCAGACGATATCAATACGTTGCGCCGCAAAACGTGGCTGGCACCCAAATGTCAGAGGCTTAGCCGAGCCCCAGATCTAATAAGAAAAGCTAAGGTCAGACTTACCTTGAGCTTCAGCTCAACGTCAATGTTGCCTGCATTCTTCAACGGCAGGGTCTGCTGGCTGGATTTACCCAGCGCTGCAGAGAGACCGACAGTCTAGACCAAATGATCAGAAGCAGTCAGGCGTTTCATTACCACTTCTCTATAGGGCACTATATATGCCCTTCAAATACACACAGAATACAAACACATCTGAACATACAGTGTAATGGATGGAAAAACAAGGATGAAAGTTAATCTAAAGTCACCTAAATGCAAGCCATTCTTACTAGCGCTACACTAAGCTTTATGAGGTGGAACATTAGTTTAGTTCACATAAAAGCTGTTCCCAAAGTGAACATTTAAAGTAAAATTGTGTGTCCAAGCTGTTTCGAAGATTTACTGCAATAGCCATAAAATCTCTTAAATAATGTATTTTCGTGATGACTGTGTCATGACTAAGGTGGTTTTATTGTGACATACAGCAAAATTCATCCTCTGCATTTAACCCATCCCACAAGGGAGCAGTTGGCAGCCGCTGTGCAGCGCCCGGGGACAAACTCCAGATTGGAGTCAACGTCACATGCAAACTCCACACAGAAAGGCCGGGACGACAGAGGTTCGAACCAGTGACCTTCTTGCCGCGAGGTCACAGTGCTATCCACTTGACCACCAATGTGTAGATGTACATAAGATTACATCGTCTTCTCAGCTACCTGCAGGTCCTTAGGAGCATGGACCCTTGCTGTGCCAGACCTGGCCTTGAGGTGGATACTTCTGATAACCTGACTTGGACCAGGACTGTCCACTTCAATGTCCACTCGTGCACTGTACTCATCGGCAGGCCCCAGGTCACCTGAGACACCCAACAGAATTTATAAGTATTGTACACTATGCAGGCAGTTAGGCCATGGCTTTCTACTTCTTTGAGAAAATAAAACAGTATTAGACTAACAATAGATTTCTGATAGGGCTGGGCGGTATACCGCTTCATCAGGTATACAGATAATTTCCCGTACGGTGTGAATTTTTCCCCACATACAGCTTTAATGCATACCGTTGGATGCTAGAAGTGTTACGGAACGCTGTAAATGGACTGCATTTATATAGCGCTTTTCTAACCTTCCGGCCACTCAAAGCACTGTACAGTATTGCCTCACACTGTGAATGGGCGAGTGCCTCACACTCAACCATTCATACACCGATGGCAATTGCTGCCATGCAATGCGCTACCAACCACCGAGAGCAGTTAGGGGTTAGGCATCTTGCTCAAGGATGCTTACCCATTGGGGACCCATTAACTGTGTGTACCAAGCTTGCTCGTTTTTACAGCGGGGCATTCCAATCGAATCCTATATTGACAACTCAAAAAGGTGCAGACACCGCCCCTCGTTGAGGTGTAGTGATGAGAGGCAAAAGGCTCTGAAGGCGGTTGTAAACACGTGAACATTTTCTCTGCTTACAGGTGAATCTTTGACTTGACAGCTGAAAGCGTCACAATTTGTAACCTACTACAGTTGGTAGGACGTATTGTTTAATTTTATGGGCATGTATGTGCACCGAACAGTGTAAATATAGCAGGTTGTGCAGATACAGGCACTGGACCATTGCCTGTCAGATATCGTGCAACAGCTGAACGTTTGTTTTGAGAACTCTTTGATCGGAAACTTTTGCTCATACTGCCCAGCCCTAGTAGTCTGCTGCATTAGATTCCTGATGTTTGGACATTTGTAGGGGTTTTTGTTGATAGTAAATGTTGAAGAATGGTACCTGAAGAAGCAGTGTACTTCTGAGGGGCCCTGAAGAGAACCCAAACCATGAAGCTCTCTGGATTCTAGAACAATACATGAAGTAAAAATCATCAATGCAGTATGATCAGATGCAAACAACTGAACAGACAAACTGTGCTTAGCATTCCCCACTGCAGACATGCGGATATAATCAACATACCCTGGGTGAAACAAGAAAAGTGTCCTGCTCAAATGCCGCTCTTAAAAACTCTCATCAAGCCTAAAGGGCACTGTAATGTAGCTCACTCACCTCCATGTGGCTAAATACAAAAAGGTTTTCTTGCCCAATGACCAATGTGTCACAAAATTGGTATTTATTCAACTTGAGTGGTTTCATATAAACCTAACAAAAGACATTTTTCTAAAACGAAAGTTGTCAAGGGACCTTTATCAAAGACATCACAGCATGTGGCCTGTGAGATGGAAACTGTGGCAGTAGTAGTGTTGGCAGCGCTCACCTCTCCATAGCTTGCATGCATAATGTGGTTCATCACTGATGGAGAGGACAACTGGGTCACGTGACCCGCTTGGAGCGCTCCTTCTGCTGTCATAGCAACAGGGGTCTTGGAGAAAGTGAAACATCGCCAGGCTGTGGCGTTCTGTAGCAATCGCATGTGCGAACAAGCATTAACCATAGGCAAAATAATTCTGCGTTGACTCAAATGTTCAGAGCCAACCTAAATACATCAAAAGCATTGTGGAATACTGTTGGGGGGCAGGGGGGAATGCAACAGCACAAACACTGTACTCACAGCACTGATGACTAGGCGGATGGGCACTGTGGCATGTGTCCTGTTGAGGAGTTTGAGAGCAAGGGATTTGGCACTGCCACCAGACAGGTCTCCAAAGTCCAGAAAGCCAGATTTGCCTACATCAACCTGAAGGAGTGCAAGTTAGCTCAAAGCACTCCATTAAGAGTGTTTGACTATCAGAATATGTAGAGTGAAAAAGAAATGGAAACATTTATAGCATTTGGCAGAGGCTTTTATCCTCAGCGACTTACATGTACCCAAAAAGGCAGGCAAATAACCTTTAAGCAATACATGCATTTTAATAACATTTTAACACACATCTCTCATTTGCCTCACTGCATCTTGACATCTAATATCCACCAGGCCTCTCACTTCTATGGCAGGGTTCTCTGCCATGGCCACCAGCAGCACCCTCTGAGCAAAGACCTCCGCCCTGGCAGCCAGGTCTGGGCCAGAGGAGGCAGGCCAGGAGGAGACGCTGAGAACACACTGGTAGATGCCCGCCTTGGGCGGGATGAGCAACACCTTCTGCTCCTCTGTGCTCCTAGGGCCAATGATGGTCTTGGTTTTCACCATCAGCCACGGCAGGCTGTCCACCTGCAGGGATTGGAGTAAGAAAGGCCTGGCTCACACCTCTATACACAACCCATTGTGAAGAACATGGCCACGGCTAACACAGGACAAATGACAAATTAACACTAGGATAACTGGTTTGTTGTAATTGGAGGGCATTTTGAAGGCAAGCAAAAAAAAAAAAAAAAAACTCACCTTCTCCCCGTCGATAGCCAGGCTAGAGACTGTGATGGAGACCTGCTGCCATCTCTCAGAGGGGTTGAAAAGGCTCAGAGAGGTCTGGGAAGCGATGCCCACGCAGCAGGCATGAGGGAACCGCAGCTCCTCCGGCACCACCACTTGGCCTGGGGAAATGGGTTAGAACAAAGCTCCCTCACTGAAGGAGGTGGCCTTCAACCCGCAACTGTAACAGCAGACAGAGAGTGCACTACATAGAGACAAGAGTGTAAAAGAAGGTACCTCTAATCTCATCCAGACCAGAAGGCACCCAGGGCTCCACGCCACCGTAGGGCTTCCCCATGCCCATCATGGCCAGGTCAATGGGACTCTGATGGGGTCTGTGAAGCGGGTGAAACCCAGCAGGACCCAACACCCCCGGGGCGCCTGTCGATGCGTGAAGGCGCCTCACTGACTGCTCCCCGCCGGACAGAGCTACAGACCAAATAAAAGGTTTCAATCATCACACGGGCAACCATGACGTATGCCAACAGAATGTATACAACATGCCCACTGTTGAAAAAAGGCACAGACTGCGCACGTGCCTGGTGCAGAGACTGTGTAGAAATTGCTTGCTGCTCCGGTGTGGTACAGCCCGGGGTGGAAGACTGCATCGGAGCCCAAGTACTGGCGAGCCTGTGCCATCTGGGCCGTGAACAGCGAGTGACCGGAGAGCAGACCGCCGTCCGCCTGGGGCTTGAAGCTGGAGATGGGCACGTAGCGCATCTCCTCTGAGGAGTAAGGAGGAGGCATGGCCAGGGCTCCGGGGGCTGGGCCCGAGCCATAGGTCCCCCACTGCTGGGAGTTGTGCGGGGCCGCGTTGCCAGCGTACTGCTGCTGGACGTTCAGGTTACTGGAGTAGCCAGAGTCCACTTTGGAGAGGTGCTGCACGCACGCCTGCCCCGGGGGCAGGCCGCCTCCGCACAGGTGGTAAGCGCGCTCGCTCTGGCTCCGCGTGCAGCTGAGAGAGGAGCAGCTCCGCTCGGGGCTTTTACACTGAGGAGGAGGAGGGTGGGGGAGGGGGTCCAGGCTTTTGGACTGGTGCAGCCGGTCCAGGGGCTTGGACGGGCCGAGGTGGTCGAAACTGGACTGGGCGTCGGCCTCCACTGGAGGGGTGGGGCTTGCTCGGATAATGGTGGTACTCAGCGCCATGGTCAGGTCGTTCTGAACGCAGAAGAGGGTGGAAGCCGACATCGAGTTATACAGAGAGCCGTCGCTCACGGTTAGCGTAGGCCGCTAATATGTTTAGTACCTTCTGCTTCTGAGGCGTGGGTGTGACGGTGCTGTCATTGATGGAGATGTACGTGAGCCTGCTGAGGCTCGGGCTGGAGCAGGTAGACTGAGGGGAGAGCTCACAGCCAGGGCGTCTGTCCTCCAGGCCTCCACTGGACGAAGGAGAGGACACCGTGCTACACACAGACACACACAGCACGAGATGGAATACATAAAGGAACAAACTGCAGCTCATGCTGCCGACATCGGCAGTTACCTATAATAGGCTCTATCGATTTGTAATAAAATAAGTGTCTTTTTTCCCCCTTTCATTATCCACTGGAGATTCAGAAACCACCACTGACACTGAAAGATGACGTACTTCAGAGGAACCATGGTCGTGTGTACTCTAGAATTAGGCTACTTGACAGCACAAGGCGCCGAGAGCTGGACTTCTTGTTCCCATTAGGGGAACATGAATGGTTCATTAAGAGACGGTGCAAACGCACCTGTCAGCCGCAGTGCTGGGGAAGGAGGTCTGACTGGGTGAGGAGTGGGTGAGGGGAGAGGTAGACGGTCTGAAGGTACACTGAGTCTCCTCCGCGTCACACGCAGGGGGCTCAGAGGAGCTCTTGAATACTTCTGAGGAGCAGAGGCACACAGCTCATGTAAATGAGATCAAGCGGCTAAAAATGTAAGATGAATTTAAGACACATTCTGATGACATGAAATGTATAGCCTCAACAGGTGATGGCCCAATGTTATCAGCATAGTAGAAGTGGAACCAGGAAAAACTAAATATAAAAACGCTAAAAAATTTATCTTGATCTTGACATAAGCTCGCATGCATCTAAATTCTAGTATTGCCATCAAAACAAGTGAAGCCGTGTGTGCCTGAGCCAATCAATGTGAGGCACAGACAGACACGCAAATATTGTTCTAGACAGCTCACATTTAGCAGAAATTATTTACCGCTTATACATTTTTTTTTTTAGAAAAAGATGCAATTTGACTTCACCCCAAATGTTTGTAGAGTCATGTCTAATCAATGTTGAATTATGCATTGGCCTAGTTAACAATACATAATAGCATTAGGCAAACACTTGACACTCACCAAATGTGCGATGAGCAAGGGGCTGGGGGCTCTGACAGGTGAAACCAACATGCTTCCCTGTGAAGCTGTGTGGCTGCAGCGCTGCTACAGGGCTCCTGGGTGCAGCTCTCCTCTCCGGGGTGTCGTCGTGCTGCCGGCCTGTACTCCTCACCCTCTGGCTGGGAGGAGAGGGGCCCCTGAGGCAAGGCAAGCCCGATCGGCCCTTCTTCAGCACCGAAGACGTTGCCGGTCCACTGGGCGAGGGGGCAGCAGCAGAACTGTGCTCACTCTTCTGGGAAGCGTGCGAGGAGGTATTGCTGCTCACCGCTGGTTTGACTGTGGAAGGCTGCCCTGACCCCACGGACCTTCTCCTCGAGCCGGGCACCAGCATCAGGTTCCCGCTTGCGTTCGGACGGGGAATGGAGCTTCTTCTTGATGGGTCGCCTTTATTAACAGAAGACACCGAATTCGAGCGGAAAAGAGACTCCGCTGCAGAGCTCTCCACAGCCTCTTCTCTTTGCCGTTGGTCTTCAGCTTTGACTCTCTGCTGCGTTCCAACTTCCACCGGCTGTGCGGGGACGCTTCTCGCTTCGGCAGGAAATCCACGCGGAGAATTCCTGAGGTTGTCAACCAGGAGGCTGGTGAGGTCAAGGGTCATGTGTGCGATGGAGGCGTCGCTGGCGCCAGACGCATCCACCTTCCTCAGATATTTCTCTATGTCGAAGGCACTCAGCTCTCCGGCGCAGACGCTTCTCTGTAGCGTGTTGAGCAGAGCGCTGTGGTCCACCTCAGAGTCACTCTGAGGTGGAGGGGAGGTAAGAAACATACAAATTATGTTGATGAAGAAAAAAAAGAATTAAAAAAAAAAAAAGAATTGCACTCTTCAGCAGAATTAATTTACTGCAAGAAACAGCAATACAGAATATGTACAGCAGCACAAACTGCACCCACTGATTGAATATGAAATATCATTTCTGAGGTTTCAGTCATTTACATGCTGAACTGTAGTCTGCTCATCTGTTGCGCTGGCTGCCGCTCCCATGGGTTTGGCCGTATCAGATCGATTCTTGGCCCTGCTTTGTTTGGACAGCTCCATGATCATGGCAGCCAGCTGGGATGGATCAGAACTGATGGAGGCATCTGCGATGGCTGACGCAATGGTGCTGATGCTAAGCATCAGATTAGTAGTGTTGTGTGGGGAGTCAGTGCTGTGGCTAGCTGAACCAGGGCCATCAGAGGACTGAAGAGGGTCACCGGGGTTTAACTCGTCCTAAAAGAAAAAGCACACGTTTAGACAAGCCCCCATAAAAATAAATACTCATTACAATAACAAAAATAATATTGCTGTGTGGTGTTTGCTGCGGTCAGTGAGACCATTGGTTTTACCTCCTTTTCACAAGGTTCTGGATCAGCATCACCCTTGGGCGACATCCTAACAACTGGAGCGTCAAGAGTTTTGTCAAGCTCGTCTGCAGAGAAATTAGTAACGCAAACACCACATGAAAACAAACTCCTAGCGATATACCTGCACGTTCAAACCGTGTAATGTGTGGAAAACAAAGCTTGCAATGCCCGTCTCAACTTTGTACACAAACCTTGCGTGAGTGTTTTGTCCAGCTCAACGGTGTTGTGAACAGAGGTGTCCCGGGAGGCAAAGTCTGAGGGACGGATCAAAGCAAATGGTTCCCTCTTCTCTGGAGAGGTGATTACGTAGCCAAAGGAGGGCTGGTGAAGTACGTTCAACAATGCACAAGTTAATGTAAAATGCAACCCAATTATATAGAAACAAACTCTCAAAGTTGCTCACACCGTCAGATGCTAATTCAGTTTACCCAGCTATGGGTAATGCTAATAGAACATGGAGGTGTACCAAAGAACCAGATGGCAGCTGCCTGACAAGGTGTGTTTTGGTCAGCTTCCAGAAGAACACAGCTTCGGTGAATCAAACAATCAACACAATTAAAATTAAACTCCCTGTTCCAAAGTGTAGTATTTTCCTCTGTAGACTAGGACACTGTGACTGCTTTGTGGGTTCTCTTCACCCCACTCCTCAGTACATCTATCTAAAATCAGCCATTGGCATCTTGCTAGACACAAAGTTATCCCTTTCCTTACTAGAAAACACAGCCATTCTGAATCAAGCCGCAGATGCACGCACCCTTTTAACCCAATCCATGTCATCGTTCCCCAGGCAGCCCAGGGCTTCAGAGCGCTGACCAAAGAACTCTCCTAATGAGAGGCGCAGGTAGCTCTGGTTGGCCCGCTCAAACTCTGAGGAGACCTGGGAGGCCCTCATCAGGATGTGGCTGCTGGTCGGAAGCTTCCAAGAGTCAGCCATAGGCAGACTGACAGTGGCCGCTTCAATCTGCTCCTCCTAGTGGAGGTCAGAAGTAGACACATCAACAGCCAGATCAAGATTGACATTTCAAAATAAAACCTCAAGGTGGCTCAAAAATAGCTAACACACCTGCATGAATTGGTGCTCCTTCTCAAACTCCACTTGGTCTTCAATGATCTTTTCAATAGCATTACCTGCGTGAGACGATGTTGACACAGTTTGACTAATTGGCCCTAAAGGACAATTAAATCAAATTAAAGAACGTGCCTACAACTACAGTGGACACTTGCTACTGTACATACAGGCAGGGACAAAGTCTTCAGTCTGAAACTGGCCAGCATCCTCTGGGACATTCCCATCCACCTCTTTCTCAAAGGAGGAATAATAGGCAAGGTCTGTCACCCACTTGCCCTCTTCATTCTGGTAGACCACACTTTGGGTAGCACCTGGAAAGTGATAAGCATTGAAATAACTCCAATTACAAATAAAATAAAAAGGCATGGCAAGTACGGGATTGCCATAGCCCATTTTATTCTGACTTAATATAGTAGAAATAATACATAATAAAGAACCTTGAGTTAAAGAACATGTCATAATTTTATCTAATTATACATTAACACCTACCTGGCTGGGTTTTTTTTCCTGACACTAATCACAGATTAAGCACTGTGTGAAGACTACAACGACGAGCTCTGCAGAATGTTACTTTATTTACTGCGGCGTAAAAACATACATAGATAAAGTGAACCGTTACATTTTATTATGAAAATGTTGTTGCATGGGAATAGCGCATATACATATACAGTATCTCACAAAAGTGAGTACACCCCTCACATATTTGCAAATATATCTTTTCATATGACAACATATCTTTTCATGTGACAACAATGAAGAAATTACACTTTTCTGCAATGTAAAGTAGTGATTGTACAGCTTGTAGAA
>JAODUK010010592.1:17930-29681 GCA_027564635.1 Typhlichthys eigenmanni | reverse complement strand
TACACTTTAAAGGTGGAGTCAGGCTCAGAGCTGGGGTGCAGCTACACTTTAAAGGTGGAGTCAGGCTCAGAGCTGGGCTGCAGCTACACTTTAAAGGTGGAGTCAGGCTCAGAGCTGGGGTGCAGGTACACTTAGACACTTCCCAAGTTAAACTTTGACTAGGCTCTGTGTCTGTGTGATTGTTAGCATTTTTCCCAGCATTCAGTGGCTATTCTTCGTCCCCTAGGGTTCATGAAACCTCACCCACTGCTAGGATGGTGTTTGGTTTTTACCTGGACTGTGATAGCCACTCTGAATGTGCTTTGTGTTGCTTTTTTATTGGTTTCTTATCACATCCAGCAAATTACCACACTGGATTGAATTGATAGTGTACACATTAATTCCTCATTGCTTATGAACACCAACTGACCTTTAATTCACAGGGCCCTTGGGCCTGTGAGAGATTGTGTTCAGGTGGAGTCGGCGATTTTAATTCAACGAGTATCTCCTCGTTCTTTGTGTGCGCTGAAAGAAATAACACTTTTTCTACACCGCCTGGCTCTGTAAATTGGAACAAACAAAAGTGGTGCAGACCGCACCACACAACACTATCCCAGCTTTGGCAATTAGTTTCCAATGTTGGGGGGCGGAGCTTCTGAGGGAGCACCCAATGGCATTGAAAAGAGAGGGGTTTTAGATTTGATGTAGTTCAAATATCAACACATTTCTTCAGAATCCCTCATTACACCTTTAATATAAACATAGAATGAACATAATCACTGTTAGCCATAACATCACAAAGGGGGTGAAAATTTGAGACTGGGCACGGCTATATATATTTACTATGTTCTTTTAAATTTGTGTTATTCTGCAATAGAAATGTATCACTTGAAGTTTGGCTCTCTATAATACTCCACATACACTGAAGAACCATCGATCCTCATTTTGTATTGGTCAGGTTAAACAGGTTACCCTTTTATGCATCTCATTTATGTATTTCCTTCCAGTAAAGAAGTTAGAAATATTAAGCGGGGGGGGGTGATATTTGTTTGTCACCCAGAAAGAGAAAGAATGACTTATTGCAATATACCAGCAGAATCAACTATTATAGTTTTTACAATGGAAGCCATTTTAGGCCACAAAAGAAATCAACCTACAACAGGCGAACTCACATAGCAGCGAGACAATGATTTTCTGTCCCTCATTGTCACAAATAACAAATGACCAAAAGAAGACAATCGCTTGTAAAGTTTTCTTCTTTTGTGAGAAATAATGTATCATTATGATAAGACTGTTGATAAAATAACACAAAAGCAGTTAATGACGTATATGCGAGGGGAAAGTGATGCAAACATTTCAGGTTATAACTTTGTCTTTCTAAAATATATAAATATAATTTTCTAAATGAAGTGGCAGTCATGCTTGTGTGTAGTCTTCTGTGTATGTGGTATTTCCATAGAACTATGTATCCTACACTACCTGGCCTGAACTCCTGGAGTTAATAGATTTTTAAAGTTGTCTCTCTTAACAAGACCAGTGAATGCTGTGTCATCAAGCCCATGCCCATTACAGGTAGAATTAGAAAAATTGATCCCCCGCACGAGATCGATCTGAAGATTACACTGTGTCTGTATTCTTCCGCTAATCACATCAACAATTAGCCGACGTTAGTGGGTCTACTCTGCTCACGGAATCGATGTCCTCATCAAGGCAGAACCATACTGGCTGAACCGAGGCCGGGTCAAGCGGCCATTAAAGTGTAACTGCAACTGAGCCTGACTCTGAATGCTGACTGAATGCTAAAACGTTGTCTAGGAGCTGAGAGAGGGGAGGGGCTGAGAGAGGGTGCCACCATTAACATTGACCTTAACGTTTGATGACGTACGAGCTGACGAGGAGTATTGTTGGAAACCAGGCCAGTCATAGGAACATTTTTGGATTCATGACGTGTAGAGCAATTTTCAGATCATAACTCCAGATTTGTATAAATACAGGAATTGTATCAATATTATCAGCGGCATTTATGTGTCTCATCAAACATCACAGTGCAGGAATACTATTTAGTTTACAGCTCAAAAAACACAATTTAGGATGCAGTTATGCTAATGTTTTTGGAGGGGAACAGATAAAAAAAGACTTCTCTCTTGCCGTCCGCATCCCAATCTGTCCCTTAGTCCTCGCGGCTGCTAGCTCCATTAGCTCCACTAGCGCATTAAAAACCGCTGTGTTACCGATCTCGTGTCGCCGCTGGCTGTGCGTGTGACCACGCAACTTTCACCCAGCACTGCAGATCCAGACGGGGGCCGCACAGATCCTCTGCCGTACATTATGTCACCCGTTGTGTTGTTCCGTGTCAGAGCAAACGGGCCTAAAGTAATTCCTCCAAACAAACTGCTTACGTATGCTAGCTTGCGCTATGTTTGCACAGGCCCAAATATAACTAATTAAAGGGCGTTTGACAGGGGAGTGTGTATACAATAACCTCTGGATATACACCCAATGTATTCTGTTGCTGCCTTGAAGGCACATACTGATTTGCTGGCTTCCAATATGGAGGGAAATGACATCTAGTACCTTCTCCGGGAACGCACGCCTGCCATAGGCTACTGTATTCCAGTCAGGTGTTCTAGTTATTGGATCTTGGATATGGATCTTATGGATCTTATGGATCTTATGCATGCTACAGGCTGGCCTGTTCTGTAGCTATTACTTTCATAGTAATCAATAAAGAAAACATTCTGTTGTGTCATAAACCACAAAGTAGTTAGAGAGTGGAACCAGTGATGCTGGAGGATGAAACTAGATCAAAACAAACGCACCTCTCCCTTCAGTACCATAGGGTGCTCTCTCAGAAGCTCCGCCCCAACACTCATTGGACACACAATGTCAAGGCTGGGATAGTGTTGTGTAGTGGTGCGGTCTGCACCACTTTGTTTCAGCCAAGGCTGTGTTGCAACTACAAAAAGCGTTTCAGCCTTAGGCGTAACTGTAGGTTATGGGAGGGGGGGTGCAGGGGATAGGTTCTCCTCAATAAACACTTGGGGCTTGCCCGACCATTAGCCCATATGTGTATCAAACCCCTCACTTAACCGCATGACAGCCGTTAACCTAGAATACCACTTGCCACTTACCCTAACCCTAATGTTCTAATCGGTTATGGCCATAATGTGCAGTAGGCTATTCTTGTTTAAGTCAGCTATAGTTCAGCATAGACCACCCCAAAACACAGACATTATGTTTTGAATGTGTAGAAAGCTTTGAACGAGAGCACATGAGCTACTAAGGTCCAGGGGTTAATACATTCATTAACAATAGGCTAATGCATTTATCATTGACATATATGTATATATATATATATACTGTATATATATATATATATACAGTATATATATATATACAGTATATATACAGTATATATACAGTATATATATATATATATATATATATATATATACAGTATATATACAGTATATATATATATACTGTATATATACTGTATATCACATGGACATTTACTTCCCCAAAGAAAAGAGAACAGAAGAATAAATCATGCCTACAGTATGTGTGTTGACTTAGCATGGATATTGTGACATAGGCCTACCGGAGAATATGAAAGCAATACATAATTTATACGTATTAATATTCAAAATATAATGGACTATAATGCATTATAGTTCATTATATTTAGAATTGTCAGGGTTTCGGTATTTAATGTTTTCCTTTAAATAAACAGACATTTCCACTTTAAATGAATGCAGAAAAGGCACAAATTGTTCCATAAGATTTCACCAGAATGCAGTAAATTACGTTTTTTATAACATTTTCGGGGGGAGGACCCCCAGGCCCCCAGTTTAAGACGTCCCTACAAATGTCGAAATGAAATCTACGGCCCGCTGACTCCACCTTATCTCTCTAATGAGCAAAACGTTTAGCAATAGACGCACATCACCCTATCCACGTGTTTGCCAGTGTGCTTGCAACATAAACACATGCACTGTTTAAATGACTCCTCTGTAGGTGAACTTGAACATGGACGACGGCCGCTCGCTTGGCCTGATGATCCGTGGCGGAGCTGAATACGGCTTGGGGATCTTCATCACAGGAGTAGACCCTGGATCGGCTGCCGATGTAGGCGCCCTTAAGGTAGGCAGCACCCAAAGATATTTACATATTAACAAAGATGGAGCACCGTAATGCATTTCAATGGAAGCAAAAAATGGAACGCCTCTGGCCTCATAAGTGGGCGTGTCACCAACGGCGTTTTGCTCTGGAGGCTGATGTAAGCAGAGCTCAGACAGCTACATCTACCACGCATTCTGCAGAAATACCTCATATTGATCATAGGTACTGTACTTCATGTTATATACTCCAAATACCTGTTTAACGCACCCAGAGAGATATAATGGACAATACTATAATGAAATCCGTGTACCTCCCCATTGACTTGCATGGAATGCTGGATTGTTCGGGCCTGCATAAAGGGTGAAAAGTTGCCCCCCTCCTTCCAAACATCAAATGCGGAATGCCGCCTGTTGGAACCTCTCTGTTAAATTATATTCTCTCTGCTGTACCAGAGCCAGCCTTTACTTGCGTAATGTCTGTTATTACCTGGCTAGATCCGCCTACTTGACAGGAGAGGAATTTTGATTGACATGCACGACTACACAACTCACAGTATACTGAGGGATTAGATGGGAAACGCAACGACCTGCTTGTAGGTCTTGTAAATCTCATGCATAAGTAGGCCAAGGTTACTGCTTAAAATAAACAAAAAAGCTGAAACTGTTCATTAAAGCACTTCACTGGCATCCCACCAGAAATACCTATCCTACAGTATTCTGTGAGTGACATTGATAAGAACCAATGAATATAGGTAGGTATGTGTATCAGATGTTCAGCAGAAGTTTCTCATGTGACAGCTGATTTTATACTCTAGCCTTGAATGGCTGAATTAGTCAATGAATAAATCTTTGTTTGTTTAAGCATCCCTTTATAAACCATGAATGAAAAAATAATAAAGTGAAAGAATGAATGTTGCCCTAAAGACAAAACAATATTTTAGTGGTTTCTGTTGATAATGTATATAGGGTTCTAGAACCAGCATGATTATTAGCCATTATGTGATGTGATAAAGGACTGCACATGCCATAAACCGTAGAAAATCGTAATGCTTGGGATTAAGATAACAATAAAAATGGCAATAACCGTAAATGTGACTTCCTACACACCTCCTTTAGGCAAGTTTTATGTATCTTCATGTGAATTATAGTATCAGATTCTCCCTGGGAGTACATGGTGCATTTCTTTGTTTAAACTGTGATCTATCGGGAGATATGTGTATTTCAGATAACTCAAGTTAAAACAATACAGGTTCCTCATAAGAGTGTCACTTCTTATTGATGATGTCAGCCACCTTTGGCCCATTTGCCATTAATAACGATTTCTATTTGCAGTTGTGATCATTTTTAACTGCTGGTGTACTGTATAGGTGTGACAAATGTCATTTTGACAGGAATGATTGACTGAAAATACATTCTCCCACTGGGCCTTTGGTTTAGAAGTTGTCAGTTACCCGGGGGTTCACCCCTATACACACACTGAAACGTGTTATGTCCCTATACAAAGCCTAATGTCTGCTACCTGGTTTTATGTAAGCCTTCTGCCTCAACATGCAGGTAATTCACGCTCTGAGCTGAGCTCGCCTGTGGCAAGTGGAACGGGGGAAAGTGTAGCAAACCTGCTTCTTGTAATATAGTTTTATGTCGTACCAAACACCTGTCCTACTTCTTGGTAAAAATAACACTTTCTATTCTTGCTTTATTATGATGCCATGACGTTTTATTTTTTATTTTTATTAAGATAAAATACAACAAAGGCAAATAGTCCTGAAAACCTAAATTCAAAGTTGTCACTTGTTAGTTTGTGCCGGTGCTTGAAGCTTCTTGACTATAGAGAGGCGTTATGTTTGCATATACAGGGATTAACGTTGAACGGTGAATGTCAGTTGAACAACAGATAAATGATGAACGTCAGTTAAATGATGAACGTCAGTTAAATGATGAACGTCAGTTGAATGTCGATTGCAAGTTGAGCGGTGAATGCCAGTTGAAACTCAGTTGAACACAGAAGGCCGCATGAAGAATACGCAGTGGTTTTGTCCGCACCTCGCCAGCAAAGGCGAGCGATAAAGTGCCTCCCCGGCACCGTCTCAGCCAAGGAGGAACCTCTCTTTCTGAGAAATTAATCCAGCACAGAAGATCCATACTTTGCAGTTCCTCGAATGGTCACCTGAGGCTGGCTCCCTCCAAAACCGAGTGAATCCCCATAGACCCCCATTTTAAAATGTCAGATATAAACATGTTTCCAGCCTGGTACAAGAATCGGTTTAGGTCTCTATACTGTACATATTTTTTTCCCCATTCATGACAACTGTACGGGTGGTGATCAACCAATAGGTTGAAAGTATACTGTAATATATAGTAATCCCATTATTATAGACAGCAGGGAGTTACAGGCGGAATCAGGTACTGATGGCGTAAGATGGCGTCGGCCGGAGCCGACACATCTTCAGCTTACAACCGTCTGGGTGCCGTCACGGGTGGTTTGTCCGTTTATTTATGCGGCCTGTGGTCTCAGCGCTGGCGGTGTTGTCATTCACCGTGTCTAAGACGACGCTGTCATCTGAGCTGAGTGGTCCCGCCATTACACCGGCAACCGACAGGGCGGAGAGAGAGACTTCTTCCCTGTCCCCGGAGGAGCGTTGGCGTCCTTGTTTTGCTCCGTTGTCGAGGCCACGTCCTCATTCTCGCATCTCACTCTCTCTCTCTCTCTCACAGCAACGTGCCTTGTTGTTGCAGTCTACAGCCGATGATGCTCGCTCTCCCGGAGTGAATGTAACGAATGCAGACACACAGACAGGTGTTTTAAAAGGTATCGTAAGTCAGCTGTTGGAAGTAACACACTTTTTGTCACATTCACCGAATATCTCCTCGCAATTCGCTAGTTTTGCTCACAACAACAATGCCGCTTGGCGTCGCAATGTGTTTCAATGTGGGGGGGGCGGAGCTTCTGAGGGAGTTTGTTTTGATTTGAGCTTCAAATTAGCAAGTGTTCTCGACAATGACTAACCCTGCCTTTAACATGTGTTGGCTATAGCAAGTAGGTAGAAGATTCGAGTCAGGATGTCCTTTTCCAAGGGTTTTGAGATGCTTTTCCTTAAATATTTCTAATCTCTGCAGTGCCAGGGGGCTAGCAGCAACAACAAACTGCAACGCACAGCGCTCATAGGCAGGCACATGCAGTTAGCAAGCAGTGTACTGTAATGGCATTCAATTAGGCTGATTTATACTTCATAAACTTACAGAACTGGCCTTGACATTGGATTAGAAAACGCTGATTCAAGATCAAATGAGAGATTAGTGGAAAAGAATAATCTACTCTCCCCTCCCCTCCGCTCCCATCCTCTCCCCTGCGTTCCTCTCCTCTCTCCTCCCCTCCCCTCCCCTCCCCTCCTCTCCCCACCTCTCTCTCTCTCATCCTTCAGTCCTCCCTTCCTATCTCCTTCTCTTCCTCTCCATTCCTCTCACAAGATGAAATCATAGATTTCTGAGCAGAGACAGAAGTGATGCGCACGCTTTTGTATATGTGTGTGTGTGTACGCGCGCATGTACGTGCGTGGGTGTGTGTGCGTGTGTGCGAGTGAGTGAGTGTGTGTGTGTGTGTGTGTGCACGCATTCATGTGTGTGTGCATGTGTGTATTGAGAGAGCCAGAGAGAGTCTGGTCTCTGTTGCTGTCTACTTCCATGACCTGAACTTTAATCGGTGCTGTTCCCCTCGTGGATTAAACCATCTCGTCCCTCAAGCCTGCCACCGGTTTTCTTGTCACGTCCAGCCCTGTGAATGTGTGACAGGGTCAAAGGTCACAGATGAACGGGCTCTGTCTGGGGATTTTTAAAAGGCCCAAATCTTTCAGAATGTTTTGTCTCATGCATTTTGTCTTTCTCTTTGTTATTTCCACCACGTTTAGCATGCTAATACTGTATGTCCCCAAAAAACCCCAAAACACCTTAAGAAATGGGGTCAGTGACAACAATTGTACCAAATATAAGAGGCACACTCTCCATGCCCCCAGAACCCCAAAATTATATTCCTCCCTAGCTAACAGACAATCTCCACTCAGGTGTGAAAGGGGGTGTGTCCTCATTTTTTTATTTTTTTTTATGATGTATTTTAGGAGCAGGTGTCATCAGGGTTAATGTAGGCATATATGCACCCAAGAAATTCATACTGCACAGGTTGATCCATACTTTTTAATGCATGTTGTTATGCTCTTAAATGTCTAATATTATGCCATTAGGCATAACAAGTCCATAGCTCAGGAACGCCATGACACATGACACTAACTATGAAGCACTTTCTTTTGGGGGCCGTGGGTCACAAAAGGTCGAAAACAGTCTTAACCTGCCCGACTGCATGCTATAGTATACTTTGTAACTGCCTTGACAGTTGAAATAGCAAGGCCACTGCTAGCTAACGCCCTGAAGCTACACAACACAGCCTCACCACCTATGTCCTTCCCTTTGACCACCTAGAGGCAATGCAAACTAGCGAACTCTCCCTGTCACTAGAATGAGCCACGTCCTTTGAAGAAGGACGGGTACATGCAGTCCTGGTTGGTTTCAGATGAATTAGTTTCTTGTTTTAAGATGTATGAGCCGGGATTAAGGGCTAGTTTTAAGGTAAATATGGGTTTAGGGCTACCTTTTTCAGGATGAAACAACTTGTTATTATACTGTTCTATTATGTAATTATCACTTAAATTAGTGATGTATTTTCTTGATCCTTTTCAAAGTGCTAAAATTACAAATGATTTGCTTGGTTTTGCTTTATGTCACGTATTTTTGCATTTTAATGAATCTAATCCCAAGCAATTCCATCTAAAAGACAGGATTTTATACTTATTTACAAACCTCTGAAAACATACAACTTATTTCTAGACATGTAAATCAAGTATTACGTTTTTGTAAATCAAGTATTAAGACGTTTGTTATATTCTTGTATTTTTAGCTAATCGTTGTTGCAGTTCAATTGCTCAGTGAGTACAGAGTTTTTTTTTTTTACACTGTCAGCGCATTTGATCAAACGCTCGCCAGATCGCCACTTCGTAAATTGCGGCGCTATTGACGTCCAGTGGGAAAGGTGGCGACACATAATTGGGACATCATGAGATGGATGTCAGGTTGAGCGATAACAGTCGGAGAAGAGGTTTGTCAAGAGGATAGATTCTTTATGTTGTACGCCTGGGCATTGAGTGTGGACCCATGGGGACCGACGGCAGCATAAATCAAGCGCTCCCCTCTTTCGGCTTAGTGAGTTATGGAGTTTTACTCCAGCTAATTCTGCTGCATATAAGCACCTTGGCACCCGGAGGGGAGGAGGTGAGAAGTCAATAACTAATTCCTCCCCTTGTCTTGCTCCTGGGAGCAGATCTATGAAACACCTTCCAGTATTGTACACCGGGAGGGTTATTTACGCCTCTTCAGCAGTCCACCCGCTGTCAACCCCCCCCCCCTCATCCCCGCTAAACCCCTCCCCTTCCACACCAACCCAGTTACTCCTTTCACATAAAACATATGTATGTTAGATCCGTCATATTCAGTGTGTAAATACCAGGTAGAAAGGGGCAATAAAACTGTATGGTTCTTGGCGGTATTCCTGATTCAAATTGATTTTTACTTGATGGGTTGTCACTGGAGGTGGGGGGTTGGGGGGGCACAACAGGCCTTCTCACCATAGACTGTATATATAAATGGACAGACCCTCTGTGACGTCACCATAGACTGTATATATAAATGGACAGACCCTCTGTGACATCACCATAGACCGTATATATAAATGGACAGACCCTCTGTAATGTCACCATAGACCATATATATAAATTGTCAGTTGTAATGAACCAAACATGTTTTTTTGTTTTTTGTTTTGTTTGTTTAACCAGGCTGTAAACTTGTTTATTTTTGCTGTAAAGTTGGACATTTTAACATGGGAGACAATGGGGATTGACTTCCTTTTACAGCCTGCCTCAAGTGGCCTTTCGAGAATCTGCAGATTTTGACACTTCCACGTTGTATTCATATCTCAGCACCGGAGGTTCAATGTACACCAGAGAATGGGCTACAATATAAAGGAACATTGCTAACATCATTTTGGTTTTGGGAGTTTTGTTTATTCATTTCCTCTCTCCTGGCTGCAGGGAACTCGTTGAACCTCTGACAGGTTTATTTCTGGGCTGCGCATATGGTTTGCTGAGAACCATTCCCCACACTGTCTGGTGTGTGTGATAAAATACTTGTCTTCTGGACATTGTTTTGATAGGAGGGCTTGCCTATCTCACCTTTTGTCTGGCTGTCTTAGGGGGCTAATTAGCCCGCGTCAACCCCTGTCTGTGTTCCCAGCATGCCGCAGGTGACCTTGGCTTCTTCTTGACGGGCGTGGAAGTGGCAGTGGGAAAGAACTGTGAAATGAAATAGGTTTTTAGCTTTACGAAAGTGCCATATGATTGTTCTGCCTGGTCTCTCTTGCTGACCAACCACTGCTGATACTGGTGGTCCTTCCTCAAGCATGTCAGACCTAGACAGCAGATTATAAAGAAGGAACTACAAATGGAAAGGCATTGTTGTGTTGACCTGCTACACATCAGCCACAAATAGCAACTTTGGCTTGTCTGAGATTGTTTCATTAAAGAAAAACCTTTTTCCACAGTGTGATCTGGGAAGAAGCAGGCAGGTTTGGTGGCTCAAGGGCATCTTGAGAAGGCTTTTGTGAGGTTACCGGCACTGGTTCATTAGTGTAGGCATTTTCCTAGTAGGAACAGTAGAGTAGTACTGCATATTTATGAACAGCACTTAATGGAAGTTCACAATTAAAAGATTACAATCGTAATGTGTCAAATGATGACACGGGGCCGTAGACTGTATAAATAAATGAACTATCCCTATGTGGCGTTACTGTAATAGTTTTGTCCTGTGGTCCCCAGTCTTGTTGTTTTCAGTGTTTACATGTGTCCCAGGCTTGTACTCGGACTCCCTGCCCTGTGTTTCCCAGTCTCGTTAGTTCCACCTGAGCCTTGGGCTGCATCCGAATAGTCTTTTTTCCTAGGAACTGAGTGAATGAAATATCTAGGTTTCAGCAAAGATAAAAACTGTTTGAATTCTATTATCGCTAAGGTAAGGTGCTTCAATGCTTCCTTTCTTACATCCTTTAGCACAGGGTACACTGCATCATCCTTTATCACAGGGTACACTGCATCATCCTTTAGCATAGGGTATGCTGGACCATCCTTTATCACAGGGTACACTGGACCATCCTTTATCACAGGGTACACTGCATCATCCTTTAGCACAGGGTACACTGGACCACCCTTTATCACAGGGTACACTGGACCACCCTTTATCACAGGGTACACTGCATCATCCTTTAGCACAGGGTACACTGGACCATCCTTTATCACAGGGTACACTGGACCACCCTTTATCACAGGGTACACTGCATCATCCTTTAGCACAGGGTACACTGCATCACCCTTTAGCACAGGGTACACTGCATCATCCTTTAGCACAGGGTACGCTGGACCATCCTTTATCACAGGGTACACTGCATCACCCTTTAGCACAGGGTACACTGCATCATCCTTTAGCACAGGGTACACTGGACCATCCTTTATCACAGGGTACACTGGACCACCCTTTATCACAGGGTACACTGGACCATCCT
>JAODUK010010592.1:0-17830 GCA_027564635.1 Typhlichthys eigenmanni | reverse complement strand
CACAGGGTACACTGGACCATCCTTTATCACAGGGTACACTGGACCATCCTTTATCACAGGGTACACTGCATCACCCTTTATCACAGGGTACACTGCATCACCCTTTAGCACAGGGTACACTGCATCATCCTTTACAAAAGGAAAGGAGATAACGCTGTCACACAATTCCTTGTGACACATCATTTGGCCGTTAACGAACACAAATGATCATCATAATGTCAAATGCATTAACTATCTTACATAGCCTATACATGTAACAATTATTTTCATACAATCATACTAATTTGCATTCATGTATAAAAAATGTTTAAGCTATTTTCTTTTCAGCTCGCTGAACAAATGAGCAAATCAAACATTACAGAAAACGTATATAGCTCTATCAAAAGATTGTATTGTACGCCCACTTCCCCAGAGCTCTTAGGTTTTTGTGTGTGGTTTGTGCTGAATTTAGCTATAAAATGTGTATTTTCACTTAATGCTGGCCTTATTTGTTTCAATGTGTTGGGGAACAGTAAATATTGTATTTATTGTACAGCAATTGTGTTATTGATGGGACACCATTACAGAAAGTTCCACCTTGAATAACTTAGTTTTTATTCCAACTGTAGATAATGTCACCATCATTTGCATGGATGTGTTTTTCCTAAGCGCTACTTGATATTGATACATATAACAATTGTGGTAACTTTTGTTGGTGATGGGAAGAGACTTCTCTAAATAATATTAGATCAGTGTCTAAAACAAACTTGACCAAAAACTTTACCAAAGGTTTTACAGCAGTTGTTACTCTAAAATCGGCTATATGATAAAAAGACATTTGGAGGGCTTACCGTTATTTTTCCTGGGAAGCATGCCCCCAGAACCCTAGTAGAGGCTTGTCCCCCTTATCCAGGAATCTATAGGCATTCAACCATTTTGTTTTGTTTTGTGATTGATATACACGTATTTTGTTTCAATTACAACTTTGGTAATAAAGTCCATTTTAACTGGGTTGTCCATGTTTACATAGCTTGCATGAACCAGGCGACCCACGGCCAAGTAGGTTGTCAAGGGTGTGCTGCTAGTAGTCCATCTTTAGAACACTGTAGATTCACCACGGCAGAACCACGTCATTAACAGTTAACAGTTAACAGTTTACATGCTGTAAAGTAAAACATTTTATCATGGGAGTCTATGGGGATTGACTCATTTTTGCAGCCAGTCTCCAGTGTCCATTCAAGGAACTGCAGATGTTGGCATCTCCACATTGACCTCATTTGCGCAGGACAAACTACAGCGTGTCCGCTGACGACGACACAATACAAGCTTCTCCCCTCTGTGGCAGGTGGGCGACCAAATCCTGGAGGTGAACGGCCGGAGCTTTGTGTCCGTCTCCCACGACGAGGCCGTGCACACCCTCAAGACGGGGCGCCACCTGCTGGTGAGGGTGAGAGACGTGGGCCGGCTGCCTCACGCGCGCGCCGTCACCGCGGTGGACGGGTCCGGGTGGATGCATGGGCCGACGGGCGCGGCAGGGGGCACCGCTGCCATGACGACGGCCAGCGGGGTGGCGAGCGCCTGCAACGCTCGGTAAGGATGCCACCATGGGACCACATAGTGGAAAACATCGCTCACAACAACAAAGCCACTTGTTATTGGTTTTGCGATGCATTTCAATGTGTGGGGCAGCACTTCGGAGAGACATTGATTTGAGCTCAAAGTTAGCAAGCGTTCTCGAAAATGATTGACCTGCCTTGCCTTTACGTTAGTTTTTACGTCTTTACGCTGATTCGGAGCGGGCAGCCACTTGTCAAAATGGCGCCTCAAATTAATGCCACCCTAGGCGGCAGCCTAATCTTGCATAACGGACGGGCCGGCCCTGCATAGTTAACCCTGATGGTCTGCTGCTGTTATTGTCCTAACAGAATGTTGGTTGCAACTAAAGTATGATCTCTTATTCTATTGACAAACTTACTGTTTGTTAGTCAGTGAAGATAAAAGCATCTCACTGCTAAATACTGTAAATGTAAAATGATATATATACACATACATACACACACACATGGCCTTGCTCTAAAATATATCATGGATTTATCTTTAACGGTTCCTACAGCTCGCATGGCTACACAAGGTTAACAGCATGTTCGGTTTTAAATCCCCGCAGTTATGGAACGCTCTGTTTTGAGGAGGTTAGGAAAGGTCATAAGTTAGGTCATAGGTTAGGTCTTTAAAATCACTACTACCATATTTTCATAAGCAGGCATTTTATTGATACGTTTCATTTTGTGTGTGTGTGTGTGTGTGTGTGTGTGTGTCTGCAGTTTTAACGTCTATATTATTTTACTGGTGTTTTACTTTTTATCGTGTTTTAATTTTTTATTTATTTCACAGTTTTATTGTTGTTTTATTTTATACTTTTTTAGTTGCTTTATTAACTATTTTAAATTGTATTGTTTTGGTTCTTTACAGCACTTGGAAACTGTTGGAAAATGCTAGATAAATAGTATATAATAGAGGAGACAGACCACTTAGAGAGTCCTCCATAGAACTTTGAAAGAGAAGTCTGTAACGCCAAAGACAGCGGATGGAGGCACATATCCCCTCCTCCCAAAGAGACAAACGTCTGCTTTAAAAAAACGTAAGAGAAAAGTCACCTATCTTTTTAAGAGACTGCCAGACGTGCCTGCAAGTACTTTGACCTTACCAGCATGGCTGCCGAGCGGCCAGACTTGCCTGTAAGGACTTTGATGAAGCTCTCCGACATCACTTTGTACAGTACCAAGGACAGTTACTGTGCAGGAAGCCTGCAACTAGAGCTGCAGTGAAATAGGTGGCCATGGACTTTATGTTCTTCACTGTCACCAAATGTGCAGTGTGGTCACCTCATGTTGTATGTCCCAGTGGGAGGTAGCTGGCTATGACCTCTCTGCCTCCGTGAGCTGCATATGAAGTGAAAATGTGAATTAAACAGGCATTATTTTGCTCCTACAGTGAAAATACAGCTGGGTTCAAGTAAAAAAAAAATGGTCGGGCCAGTGTGGATATTTAAGACCTGGATGTGGCTGGCTGTGATGGCGTCATGAGAACATAACAAGCTGTCCTGAGATTTATGACATTAAAATAGAATCGAGCCCACCGACAATAAAGGTGGAGAAAGGCTGTTGATATTTGAACTCGATCAAAACAAAACCACCTCTCCCTTCGATGCCATAGGGTGCTCCCTCAGAAGCTACGCACCCCACATTGGATACACATTGCGAAGGCTTGGATTGTGTTGTTGTTGTGCGGTGCAGTCTGCCATTTACAGAGCCAGGGCTGTGTTGAAAAACAAGATATTCACCAAATTTGACAAAGCGAATTCACATACAATGTCTCTCTCTCTCTCTCCCCCTCTCTCTCTTTCTCTCTCTCTCTCTCTCTCTCTCTCTCTCTTTCTTTCCCTCCCTCTCTCTCTTCCTATCCATTGTTCGTTTTATCTTAAATCTCTTTTATTATGGATGGCGTAATGCAATGTACCAAATTGTGCGGAGCACTTTGTAAGCTTTTGTTTGGAGAACTATACAGACTATACAGAGGTTGTCTAGCTGACGGAAACAAAATCGCTAACGGGTCCAATTAACAATTGTAATAATTGTGACAACATTTTTAGAATTGTATGTGTTTCTGCTTTACCAAATAATACAAATCATGAGATGAAATATTATCATATTTGGGATGTTTTGCAGGCCATCTTCAGCCAGATCTACACCTGCATTAGGAAAGGTATGTACATACTGTTTAGCATGTTTTACAGCTATAATCTACATGGTACAACTTGTATGGTGAAGATGTGGGTAAGAGGTATTTTATGAGACAGACTAGAAAAATGTAATTGTAGTTTAAAAAGGTATATATATAAAGTTTTACATAATGGTTTACTCCTTGATTGAGTTATATCTGCCCCATACGGTGCTCATGTGCGCCCCCTGGTGTAATGAAAATGAGGCGCAACACAGAGGAGACAAGAATGGAACGCTGCATCTAGCATGCAAACCTTCACATTGATTTGTGTTTCTTGCCATGGGAGAAAGGATTTGTCAAGTCAGTTCAACTCCCCCATCACGACTCCCTAAGTGCTTTCAGTTTGATTTTCCCCTGCACAGAAGACATATCGGTGCAGGCTGGCTGTTATGTGTGTGCGTTATTCTCGGCAAACCCTTGCTTTCACATCGACACACATTCGTTCACGCATGAAAAACTGTCGCTGGCGACGGAACGGCCTTGCTGGAATAATTCAGTGACTTGCATATATTGGGCATAGGGTAGAGTTGTGTTTTCAAGGGGAGTGTTTTCTTTAGTATTTCCTCCACGATAGGATTTAAAGGCACTATAGTATATGATTTTAAACATTAATATAACAGCCGACAAAGTATTTGTTTTGGTCTGAGATACTGGTGCACTTAGTTAGACACTTAGGCAAGCAATCATCTATAGTTAAACTTTCAAATTAGCATATAGCATTATTAACATAGCATTATTAACATATAGCTTATAGCATATCCAGATATGAGATCAATTCTCTGGAGGTTCTGAAAGGGACAAACGATTAGGTAAATCTGTCTTACATACAGTATAATTCAGCTTGAATTACTCTAAAAGAAAATTCACTGTACTTCAAGATGGTCAGATACTAGAGCCCTGCAGTAGGTGTGATTCTGGATTGCAACAATCTTTGTCATGTTGCTTTCACTTTCAGTTAGCAAATCAAGTTGGGGCTTGTATAAAAAAATTAATGCCTGAATATATGTGCCTTATATAAGAATGATGTTGGAATGCTCTCATATAAAAATCATGAATGTTCTCTAACATATATGCATGTATAGCTCTGCTATAATTAAACTATATATATTTTCACAAATTGGTTCCAAACATTGGTCCAAATTCCTTCTGGCAGATTTTATGAGCCTGGGTTGGATAAGCACTTCAACTGCCGTCCTGTAATAAAAATGAATCCGGGACAGAATAATAGACTGCATATGCTGTATGTATTCAGCATAAAAGACATAAGCAATATGGCATAATATCATATTGATTAGAATGCAAATACGTGCCATATCTGCTTGTTAGCAGAGACCCAGTCAAGCCCACTGCTCTATGGTTAGTTAGGGAAGACATTTATTTGGCCGATCAAGCTCTAATGCTATCGACAAGGATATGGTTAAGCCTAAGGCCACTTACAGGAGAGACAAGTCGGAGCCTGGTGTCTGAGACCCAGACGCACATCCAGTAGAAGGTGCGTTCTTATTCAAGTGAGGGAGAGGTAAGGACCGTGAGCAGCTACTGTTTCTAGGATGTTGTTAGTTTATATTTAATACGCATAGTCTGTCTGGCGAGATTGTTGCTTGTCGGATTTGGAAGCAACAGGCAAGGTTGGTTTTGCGTGTTTGTGGAAACATAGGCCTTGTGAGAACGAGCTTTTGATTAAACATATTACAGTGTTACATTATATTGTACATTGGGCAAATATGTAGACTATGTAGACTGCATCTTATGCATTTGGCGTGCGTGAGTGTGAGGTTGTAGTGTGTCACAGGGAGCGAGTGTAGGCGCAGACGGAATGAGACCCCAAACAAACAAAGACACCAACAGTAGCCTATTGGCATAAACAATAACCAAAGACAACACTCCACAGAACACACAGCTGCAAACGATAAAAAACCAACAAAACACGTGAGACTGGGAGTGCTGGGGACACGGGGAACCAGCGGCTAGAAGTGGATTCACGCGCTGTCGATGCCAATGGCGGGGAAGGCACGTCTCCGGTCGGCGGCGTGGCCACGGGTGTTACAGACGTTAACATTACTAGAGCACTCAGTGCTTACACGCAGGCAAACGTTAAGCTTTCTCCCATTTCTGATCGGCTATGCAGCTTTTGTCTTTTTGTGGTGACACTGAAGGCCCAGTGTCGATGGTCACAGTTAGCTGCTGTAATAAAGCAATTCACCTGCTAGTTCATTTGACAACAGCTGTCTGTAGAGGACGACCTTCAGCTGTCTATTACTTCAGTATATATTTCTGCCAGGTTTATACGGTATGTTATGGCACCCCCAGATTACAAATGTAATATGTTGTGCAACTAGGAGGGATAGAAATTAGGAAAGTAGTCAGATGCAGGAGGGCAACTGTATATACTATACCAAAACATACAAAATGTTTTTCTTATGCAGAAATTACAGAATTGTCTTTTTACAGATGATTAGCAATGCCACTTGGGAAGAGCTGCAGCATTATTGATTGTCAAATAAATTAATTCATTCCAATAAATGGTATTCTTATAAGCATAACACTTTAGCTCAAATGTTCTGCTGGGTCTACGCACGTTAAAACACAAAATGCACAAGCAGTGTTGAACTACTGACTATTTATAATGAAGGGTGACACAATGACTTAAATTGACTGAAGCCTCCCAGCTTTTCTTCAGGAATCACATTGTACTTGATAAAAATGTCTTTGTTCGATTTCTCCTCCAGCCAAGACCATTTACATCAGATACCATTATAATCATTGGGAGGCAACCACTGTTCGAGTGCTGCCACAGTTTACTTTCCATACGGCCCATATTTAAAAGGGTAGTGTGCATTTCTTTGGCAGAAAGTTTAAATCAGTCTAAAGACAGGGATTTCTTGGTGATTGGGAGCAAAAAGTTCAGCCAGATATTGTGTACACAATTAATGTACCTTAGGTTTTCTAATATTTCAAAAATTGTGTAGTGTAAGTTAATGCACACATTACATTTAATCTTCCATGTTCAACTTTATTCGGTTGCTATAGACATAAAGTCAGCCCAGATACTTGTCGTGGAGACGTTCAAGGTGACATAACGACTAATAAAGTGTAGATTTTTCATTTTAACAAGAAAGGAGTCGCACGTCATGCCTTTTTAAACGTTGCTTATTCCTGGTTTCCAAACGTCAGCTGGACACATAGTTCTTCGTCCCTGAGTGGAGAAAATTACTTTCTTGATAACAGAACATACATTAGCTTGTGTTTTAGTGGTCCTGTAATCGCAGTTTCAGTTTGGCCCTAATACGTATGCATCCCACCATGTGTAGGTTACATTGCTAACATCTAACCTGTGTTTATTTTTTTAGCGTTATTCACACAGTAACTCTTAAGTATATCCGTAAAAACTTCACTCCCTAGTGGTTTTCCCCCAGCGCACTGCAGAGGCCCTAATAACTTGAGCACTATTTGAACACACTTTTATTTTTTTCAATCTCCCAAACAGAGGCAGAGAGCGCTTTTGCAACTCCATCTGCTTAGGAAGATAACAATGATGGAATCCTGAAGGCAAAGAAGGTCCTGCGTGACTCGCCCTGAGGCTTTGAAGTGCTTTTTCTGAGAGCATGATAAGCTCGACCAACGAGATGGAGAGAGAGGGGGAGAGAGAGCGAGGGGTGGTGGTGTTGGGGGGTGGAGGGGTAGTATGGTTCTCTGGTGTATGCGTCAGGAAAATGCATTCTTGCTGTGTGTAGTCAGATCAGTGGTTCCTTTTATTATTATTTTCATGTAATAAATCTTCAATAAAAACATGCATGTAAAAGAAAGTTTCTTTCCGCAAACTATGAGCTAATTTTACATGGAGGGTAACTATAAATTATAGATAACTAGTTAGTATTATTCCGTACAGTAGCTCTCTCTGCTTGTCAAATCACTTATAATCCATCCATCTATCTTTCCATTTACACATTAATTTACCCATCTACACATACATGTATCCATTTACTATCCATCTATTATCAACATGTCTAATCCATCCATCCATCCATCTGTCCATTCACCATCTACCCATTCATCCACCCATCCATCTACTTATATCTACCCATCATTCATCCAAACATCCACCAATCCATTTAAACATCCATTCATCTATCCAATTATCCATATATCTAATCATCCATCCATCTACCCATCTATTTAATCATCCAATCATCCATCCATCCAAGCATCCATTTATCAACTCACCTATCTACCCATCCACCCATCCATCCATCCATAATCCACCCATCCAACAACCCAATCACCCATCCATCCATCTACCCATCCATTCATCCATCCATCATCCATCCATCCATGCATGTGTTGCAGCCAGTGGCCTGTCGAGGTGTAGGGCCCCCCGGTACCCAGGTGACCCTGGAAGAGCAGGCCTACCTCCTGTTGACAGAGCAGGAGAGGCAGACGATGGGCTACTATCTGCAGGAGTACTGTGAGGGGCACATAGGGGTGGAGCCCCTGGCCATGGCCCTGTTTGAGCTCTTCAACACCCACGCCAAGGTACGGCTGAATGGGTCGTTAAAGCCTGATAATGACGCATTCGTTTGAGTCAGGTGTGTTGGAGCAAGGGAAGATTCCAAGCGATTTCACTGTCTCAGACAATCTCGAGGGTTTAGCTAGAGTTGTAGCACGCTAGTGCTGGGCGGTATACTGTACATCTTGTTATTATTCCAATCTTTTTGTATTTGTTCTTCCCGTAAACCGCCCCCTACACGTCCAGTTGTCCCTGCTGTCCGAGGTGAGGGATCTGGTGGCACCCCAGGACCTGGAGCTATACGACGGGATGGTGTTGCACCGCGAGCGTGAGACCCACCAGGCCTGGCAGCAGGGAGGAGTTACGGGGGTGTCGCACCCACAGGCCCCATGCATCAACGCCACCACTAAGGTACGGGTGTGGCTCTGTAGCCTGGTGTACCCAATACTCACAATGCACTTGGGTGCTTTGTGCTCGATTTGTCCATGGTGGATTGTTTGCAGTCGTTGCATCCTAATTGTGAATGCCCGCCTATTGACAAGCGTGGTATTTTGATTGACATGCACGACGACCAACTACACGTAACTCAATGACCAAGTCGGACGTTAAACTTGCAATGAGGGATTCGTTGAAACCGTAACAAGACTCTGGCTGTTTACACGTCTTGTAAACCTGTAAAATTAGTAGGCTAATTAGTAATTACTGCTTAAAAGAAATGTTTCATTTTATATTGGTAAATAAAGCAGTAAACTAGCATCGCACCGGAAATTACAGATACGTTGTCATGAGCGACGATGCTGACAGCCAATGGAAATTGACAGTATTATTTCCCCAAAGTTTGAGGGTCCTATACCGAGCTTATGTACTGTATCAGACGATCAGCACAGACTTGCTTATGAGATGTACTGCTGATGGACGGAAGAGACTGAGACTAAACCATGTCATGTCTTGCACTGCCTCTGATTGGCTAAATGATTACATCTGTCAAGCTCGTAGCCCTTTCTGTTTATTGCAGTTACATTTAGGAGTTAGATTACTCTCTGGTTACGACCAGTGATTATGTTTATGGGTTAGTTTGCTATTTGGTTAAGATTTGTGAATACATGTATGGGTTAGTTTACCCTCTGGGAATAAAACCAACCGTTTCCACGTGTAATAATACATACAATAAGTACTTTGAGAGCAATAAAGAGTATTTGGATGTGACATGTGCAGCTACTGTAATTATCTAGGAGGAGGTGAGGAGAATTGCTGATATCATAGTGTGTGTTAAACACGTCTGCCTGAAAAGACTGAAAATAAAGCCCACACAGATTTGAGATATTTGCATACGTACAGATGGATGGGTGAACACATGGCTATTTCAGAAGGAAAATAAACAATATAATCGTCATAGGGACAGCTGGAAGTGATGCAAAATAGCTGACAGGATTGCAACATGTGTTATTACACACTTACTCTGTAATTGGTAATAACTTGACATGCCTTATATTAGGTAACTTGCACATTGCCTCCAATGGTATCAGTTATAAGCAAATATGACTATAGATTTTAGATTTATACATTTTGTGTGTGTGTGTGGGGGGGTGGCAACTGTAAGCAAAATGTCTCACATTTTAAGACTATACTATATATGCTGGAGTTATTTTGCATAATTTGTGTTGTAATGTGTAACACTATATTTGTGATGATGGGGTAAGCCATCTGCAATGTTTATGACGCCATGAACTAACAAGAATCAGCACTGGTCAACAGCACATGCCATTAAACATTATCTCCCTATTAATAAAATAAAGCTGTAGCCCTCTCACTATCTGAAATATGCCTCTTCATAGAACGGGCCAATGTCCAATCCTATGCACGGCGGACATTTAGAAGGGAAAATGCTGAACCAGTGCATGTTTTATACCCTCAAAGAGTCAAAAATGAAAGAGGAGAGATACCATAGATAATGAAAGTTATTGAAAGTCATAGCATAACTAAACATATCTTAAAATAAAACAATGGGCCCTATCTGCAAACTCAAGTGTCTTTGCTAGTTTCAGACTGACTCAACTGTCATTTTCTAAATCGGCGCTCACATTGTTTAATGCCAATGATGTGACATGCTTATGTGATAATACCAAAGAAAGTATATATAAGAGCTCATTCCAAAGCCCATATACAGTATAAGGCCCTTTCATAATCACGTTTTAGTGACTTCTCATCCCGTGACGACAAAATTACCGTAGAGTCACACCTCCGGAGCTCCGCAGTGATCTCTGTGAAAATGTACCTGACCTAGAAGCACTCTTGGGTGGGTATTGAGTCCCGGAGGTCCCGGTGGTACCTCCGGAGCCCCAAGCGGGAGCTAAAAAGTAGGGGGTATGATTGAGATCCCTATAAAACTGCTTAATGGGAGGAATGTATCCTTCCCATTACCCCCACCCTATGCGCCCCAGATGCAAAGTAATAAGCATATTGCATTTGCTCTTTGTCAGCAAAAATGCATGCATAAACATGACTGATTAGCTTGTCAGCGAAAATCAGAATGAGCTAACAAAAATAATCATTAGATGTCCATCTACTGTATAGAAGCTTGATCAGAACAGTGAAGCTTTCCTAGGGGGGTTTTGTGTATGCTCCCTGGATACGTCACTCGGTGTGTGTTTTCTTCATGGTCTGCATTCTGCATGTATAGCCTGTGTGGTGGTGGTTTAAATGTCTATAACCAGACGTGGTTTAAATCAATGTTCAAACATGTTGAATATGTATTATGTATTATATTAACCATAAAGAGATTAACACAATTCAACTAAATCTATTTCTGGAAAATATCATTAATAACCTAATTTATTTAACGGGTCAAATTGACCCATTTCAATATTTCACTTACAGATAATACAATGATAATGTTTTTCAACCTGAAACTCAATGGCCTTGGCTTGTTTTATGTGAAGAACATTAAACATTATTATTTATACATAACATAATTTAAACATTAAATTAAACATAAAAATTATTTAGTAATATGCTACAATACCCCTTCACATTTGTCCTTCATATGGTCTTCAGGTCAATCTGACCCAATCTGAGACATATAATTCTATGCCTGAGACACACAGACAAACATAAACACACATACTTACTCACTCACACCATAGAACTATGTTACATTGTTACAATCCAAGCAGAGAAGCCATCAGATATGTTTTTCCATGCTCTCTTCAGAAGAAGATTGCAGTGGAAAAGAAGCATATTTCAGATAATTATGATCATATAGAAATAAACTATAAGTGACCCCACAGACAGCTGTATAAGAGACCCACAGCCAGGTGTATAAGAGACCCATAGCCAGCTGTATGAGCCCTACAACTAGCCATAAGAAGAGCCCATTAGTCAGTTGTACATGTACATAGACAGTTGTACATGTACACAGTCAGTTGTACATGTACATAGACAGTTGTACATGTTTGTCAGATGGTTCTTTGTGATATTACAGGGTTCCTAATTATTCTTTGAGTTATATTTAAATTAACCATACTTCAACATTGTCTGGGGTGGGTATAGTGTAGGCTGCTGCTAGTAGATATTGAACTACATATAGGCCTACAATTGCAAAGAACCATGGTCTGAAAGGTTCTTCGTGGAACCAAAAATGGTTCTTCCATGGCATCACTCTGAAGAACCATTTTCGGTTCCAGTTGGCACCTTTGTTTTTCTGTGTACCACATACGTAAACAGTGGATATTGAAAGGACACAACTTTACAGACTGCAATGTTGTGTACAAACAGTACCAGACAGCTTATGTATAATTACTTGACGTAATTCACATTTAACCGTTTTAAAGCTTGGGTAGCAAATTGGGCCACAGAATGTCAATATTCAGGTACAGTACAGCATCCATTTCCCACTTTTGCAATATCACCCTTCTGATGACCCTTCTGATGACCACAGGTACTGTACGTGCATACTGTATATGTGCCCCTCTTCCCCCTTCCAGCTAAATACAGCTCAGAGCAGAACATGGAAGTGATCAATGATCAATGGAGGACTGAGATATTGTCGTAATGAGGCTAAATATTTTACAGTCTAGGGAATATATGGAAAAAAAAGATGGCTGGTTTGATTTGAAATTGATGAAAGTAAAATCTAGGTTAGGATAAATGGTGTTCTGAACTAACTAGCTAGCTATCTAGAGCTAACTAGCTAACTAACTAGCTGACTAGCTATCTAGAGCTAACTAACTAGCTATCTAGAGCTAATTAGCTAACTAACTAACTAACTAACTGACTATCTAGCTATCTAGAGCTAACTAGCTAACTATCTAGCTATCTAAAGCTAATTAGCTAACTAACTAACTAACTGACTATCTAGCTATCTAGAGATAACTAGCTAACTAACTAGCTGACTAGCTATCTAGAGCTAACTAACTAGCTAACTATCTAGCTATCTAGAGCTAATTAGCTAACTAACTAACTAACTGACTATCTAGCTATCTAGAGATAACTAGCTAACTAACTAACTGACACACACACACACACACTCACTCACTCAGACACACACACACACATACTGTACACACCCACACAGACACACACTCACTCACACACACACACACAGCCACACACTCACTCACTCAGACTCAGACACACACACACACACACACATACTGTACACACCCACGCAGACACACACTCACACACGCACACACACACACACACACATAAGACACACACACACGCAGGACAGCGGGATGTACCTGTTTTGGTTTGGCTGGAGGCGAGACCTCTCCCAATGGTCCGGGACTTGAGCCGTGCTGAGCCCACTGTGTGCGTGTACGTGTGTGTGTGTGCGTGTGTGCGGGTGGTTGCGTGTGTGTGTGTCTCCCAACATGATTTGTTGTTCCCTTATTATAGCTCGCTATGCCTCTGATTGCTGATGACACCCCCTGTGATTAATTGACCGTGCTGACTCATTAATTATCATGCTTGTGACCCCTCCTCCCCCCCCTTCCCCACACACGCACCACTACCACCGCCAGTTAGTAGCTAATTGCAGTTAATTGATACTCACTTAGTTATAGCTCAGTAGCAGCCAGTAAGCCGTGTTGTGGTGACAAGATGTTCTGACGCCCCATCGACTCATCGTGCAGCGACCGCAAAGACGTAGATTTAAAGAATACCTTTTGGATTTGCATCTGGCAGTGACCACACCCCTTGTGGTTGAAATCAGGATCACAAAAACACTGTTTTGGTTTGAAACAGTCCTCTCTTCTACTAGGCTAACATCGTAAACATTGTGTGGACGCTGCAAAACAGAGATTAACGGAGATTGCTTGAGACGAGAGATTGACAGAGATGGCTAGAGAGAGAGAGAGATGGACAGAGATGGCTAGAGAGAGAGAGAGATGAACAGATGGCTAGAGAGATTGACAGAGATGGCTAGAGAGAGAGAGAGAGAGATGAACAGAGATGGCTAGAGAGAGAGAGAGAGAGAGAGAGAGATAGAGAGATGGACAGAGAGAGAGACATTGACAGAGATGGCTAGAGAGATAGAGAGATGGACAGAGAGAGAGACATTGACAGAGATGGCTAGAGAGAGAGAGAGACAGATGGACAGAGATGGCTAGAAAGGGAGAGAGAGAGATTGACAGAGATGGCTATAGAGAGAGAGAGAGAGAGATTGACAGATGGCTAGAGAGAGAGAGATGGACAGAGATGGCTAGAGAGAGATGGACAGAGATGGCTAGAGAGAGAGAGATGAACAGAGATGGCTAGAGTGAGAGCGAGAGAGAGATTGACAGAGATGGCTAGAGTGAGAGAGAGAGAGATTGACAGATGGCTAGAGAGAGAGATGGACAGAGATGGCTAGAGAGAGATGGACAGAGATGGCTAGAGAGAGATTGACAGAGATGGCTAGAGAGAGAGAGAGATGAACAGAGATGGCTAGAGTGAGAGAGAGAGAGAGAGATTGACAGAGATGGCTAGAGTGAGAGAGAGAGAGAGAGAGATTGACAGAGATGGCTAGAGAGAGAGAGAGAGAGAGAGAGACAAGGAAGTGACCCAGCTGTGTTATCCGTGTGTTCCAGAATGAAGGCCTGGTTTGTGGCAGGACACAAGACACCCAGGAGGACATGGATAATGCCTATGAAGACACCACACTGCTGAGTCAGACACAGGACATTGTTAAGCAGGATGAAAAGAAAGCAGTTAAGGAAATTGATGGTTTTCCAATTAATAAATCATTAAGAAATCCTCTAGTTCTCTCTAGTTCACAAGCCACATCTCACCCATCATGACATTATGATATTACACTAGATTAATGCATATGAAATGGAGAGGAGGCCTAATTATGATCAGTGATGAATAGTAACAAAAGAGTTATATAAAAAAGTAAGAGAACAACTTGGAAATTCAGCCCAACCTCGGCACGACCTTTTTTGATTCCAGTTACAGATTGTGTTGTGATGGATGAATGGATAAACGACTGCGGCAGATTTCAAATGCACCCTTCTGATTTTCATAGTGGGACTACAAAATAATTGGTGTGCATTCTGAAATAACACTAGGGGTCATCGTCTGTAGGGAAGCGCTGTAATCACACTGATCTCAACACGGCAAGTTAATTTGTGTAGCACATTTACACAACAAAGGGAGTAGGGAGTGCATTGCATAAGGTATGTAAAAACAGCATATAAAATGCTATACTGGAACAAGAGTTAGAAAAACAGCACATCAAGAAAAAGGGGCAAAGTGGAAAGGTTTAAAATGTACTTTATTTAATAAGCCACTGGAGATCATTTTCAGCATGGATTAAGAATTTACTTACAATGAGCACAGTAACATGTAGTGACTTGCAGCCACTTTGTGTTGTTGTTGTTGACATGGCAACTGTGTTGTTGTTGTTGTTGACGTGACGGCCGCTTCGTCCGTCTGCCAGGGTAACGCCGAGCCCCTGCGGGAGTCCCCCCCGGCCCAGGGCCAAAGCGGGGCCCCATCCAGGGAGAGAGGGCCCAGCAGGAGGGGCTCTGCCCATCTGGCCTCCTCCTCCTCTTCCAACTCCTCCTCCTTCAGAGACCCCACAAGGCACCTCCAGGGGTGCCTCCACCGCTCCTTCAGGAGCATACCTGGCTCCCAGCAGACCCCCACAGCACCCCACTGCCCTCACTACACCTCCCCCGGCTCCCAGCAGACCCCCGCATCATCCCACTGCCCTCACTACACCTCCCCCGGCTCCCAGCAGACCCCCACGGCACCCCACTGCCCTCACTACCCCTCCCCCAGCTCCCAGCAGACCCCCACGACACCCCACTGCCCTCACTACCCCTCCCCTGGCTCCCAGCAGACCCCCACGGCACCCCACGCCACTCACTACCCCTCCCCCGGCCTCTCTCACAGCCCTGAACACCCACCACACCCCTACAACACCTGCCTGGGCTTCCCGCCGCACCGCCGGGGGTCCAACCCCCCCGAGAGCACTCCCCACCACCCCTTCCCCCGTGACAAGCCGTCCGTCCTCATCCGCTCGGCCTCGTCCTCCAGGACGGCCTCGCCGGTGCTGTCGCCCCGCCCCTCCCCATGCCCCTCCCCCTGCCCCTCCCTGGTCACACCCGGGCCGCCGCCTGGCACCCCTGAGCGGCGGTTCTGCTCCCCGACCCCGGACCTGGACCTGAGCAGACTGACCGCTGGCTGCATCCGGCCCCAGCAGAGAGGTAGGGAGGTGCTGCTCACTCACTGTGTGGTGGAGGGCGTGCACGAGGGTGTGCACAAGGCCATGCACGAGGGTGTGCACCAGGGCATGCACGTTGGAGCACAATGCCAGTGCTGTTTTTATTTTTATTTTTTATTTTTATTTATAATATATATATAAATGTGTTTATACATATATCAAAAACAGTACAATGCATTTACATTTGTTAATAATTTAAAGATAATCTGACTTCTTTGATTGTTTTTGTCAAATTCACCAATGCATGTCTCCATCTTACCGTTCTCTGTTTGTGCTGAAAACATAATCTGGTCGTTCCACAAAGCCCCCGGTTCTGTAAACATAATCTGGTCCTTCTACACAGCCCCCGGTTCTGTAAATAGGAACATAAACATTGTGGCGAACACCATTCACACCAACAAAGCTGCTTGGCTTTACAATGTGGTTCAAATTGTGGGTCGGCGCTGCGGGAAATATTGATTTGAGCTCGAAGTTAGCAAGCGTTCTCCAGAATAACTAACCTTGTCTTTAACACGTTGGATGAGGGTGGTTAAGGTATAGTAAGTCAGTCTCCAGAATAACTAACCTTGTCTTTAACACGTTGGATGAGGTTGGTTAAGGTATAGTAAGTCATTCTCCAGAATAACTAACCTTGTCTTTAACACGTTGGATGAGGTTGGTTAAGGTATAGTAAGTCATTCTCCAGAATAACTAACCTTGCCTTTAACACGTTGGATGAGGTTGGTTAAGGCATAGTAAGTCATTCTCCAGAATGTTTGTGTTCCTGTTTACGTAGCCAGGGCTGTGTAGAAGTATTGTATTTTTCTTTCAGCATGCACAGAGAACAGTAGGATAGCAATCCGCGACAAAATGTTAATTTGCTTACGATTGCTTACTATACCTTTAAATGCCCTAATTATTCAGTTACTGTAAGGCTACTACACAAAATGACGTCTACAGCAGACCGTTTTTTTTTTTTAAATGTTTCGTAAACTGTGTGCTTCCTCATCCAAACCAACCTCGCTTACCTGTACCTGTGCACACGTAAATGTCCCGTGGCACGGTCTACTGCCACCTAGTGGCCTCTTACCTATAGTTAAACACCAAGTGGAAAATGGCTCCAACAGTGTTGCGTCAATTGCGTTAGTAATTTTTAACTAGTAATTTTTAACGACTAATATATATATATATATATATACACACACACACACAAGGTATATAATGTATCTTTGTCAGATACATAATGCACTTTAGGTACCCACTGTATGTTTTTAAACTAACTTATAAACAAAAGAGCAGTCATTCTGAAAATCTAGTTAACAAGAGCTTTGTCTGCTCATTCATGTGATTGACAGACAAGACAGATTTGCCAATCAGGGACAACAGGAAAGCTCTTAACGCAGTCTGTACTGACAGACAGGCAGACAGGCAGCTGGCCAACTGTTTTGTCCACTATGGGACTGGCACTGTCGTGGCATGCTGAGAGATGCTGCAGAGGATATGTGCGCACTTAGACGGAGTGGTGACGCAGCTTATAGCCAATGCTAAATGTAGTGGACACAATAAAGCGCTTCATTCGGCTCAGACCGTAAATATTCCTTCAGAAAAACCTCACAGCATGTTTCACTGGCTCGTAAAGGGCTGTGAGAAATCCTGCAGTTATTACCGTTTTGATTCACTTTCATACCCCCGTAATTATAATGTTTAAGACAAGGAAGCAAAGAGCTCTTTTAAGCAGCCCGGTGTATTTTAAATGTTACATATTAAATATATATATATGTATATATATACATACGTATGTATATATATATATATATATATATATATATATATATATATATATATAAAAATATATATATATATATATATAAATA
>JAODUK010010564.1:0-29688 GCA_027564635.1 Typhlichthys eigenmanni | reverse complement strand
CAGATGGACTTGATTAAACAGTATTTTATATATATATATATATATATATATATATATATACACACACATTCATTTTTATAGAAAAAAATGACCTGGGAAAATTACGTCCGTTAGAGATTCAGAATTTCTGTTTTGATTACTTTTCAATAATCGTCCAGCCCTATTGCATAGTCATTCAAGCAAGATGAAGTCACAGGCCATGTAGCTGTTCTGAGAGGATTTGCTTGCTTGTGCACCGTTAAGATCAAGCTTTTCCATTGTTTGCCTTTTAATATATTGCCTGTTTTCGTTTTTACTTCTTTCACTTCCCTAGTAGTAGCTGCTAAGCATTCATTTGATAGGTTCGACGATGATTGCTAAACTTTTGTTTACTTTTTCTGAGAGTGTGGTTTTAAGGTTCCATTGCTAATGCAAATTCCAGTTATAGGACGGTGACATGCTTATTATGCCATCAGACGCAAGTCTGGCATATTCAATGTAAAATGAAAATGCACAGCCTGTGTCTTCTGTGGACTGGCCAAGTCACTGTTTACACTGCGATTGCTAATGTACGTGCATCTGCCCCTGAGTCATTGCAGTCCGAAATGTAACTACACCATTGACCTCAGACTGTCCTGTGTATAGCTATGTGAGAAAACTCCAAATTAAGAATGTCAGAAGAATTTCTCAGGTGTGAAGCTACAATTGCGAAACAATTCTGTTGGCTGCCTATGGCTTTGATATTCATACACAGGTATATTATCAGTATGTAGTTATGAGGCTTGATTCAGATCTTTTGTGGTAAATTACATTGTGTAAAATCAATCAACCACTTTGAATTTGTCAGAGCTCAACTTTCTAGTGGCTGATTTCCCATAATGCCAAGGGAAAGTACAAATAACTTGCTGCTTAAAAACTACAGCATGGCCTAAATACTCAGATGTTAAAAAAGACATCTACTGCACATCAGACATGATCACTTTATTGAATGTGAATCACACCTATGGGCCACATGGAGTGGAATAATTATCAATATAATAACACTCCCAAATGTTAGGGGATATACTGTGTATACTATCTGTTTAATACATTACCAGTTTACACACAGAAAACCCTTGTTAATAGTTGGGTGAGGGAATTCATAACTGTAAAACAAACGCCATCATGACTGCACTGGGGAAAAACGCCTTGGCACCAATACCCTATGGCTGGTGGGCTGGACCAAATACAATTCCATCACAGTCGCTGGAAGCAAACCCTTGTTGACCAGGACTGACGCCATCACGGTACATTTAGAGTCTCCAGTAGACCCGCAGTCTCCGTAATAAGACCAAGTCTGAAGATAAGTAGATTGTTTTTACGTTGTAGGTGAGTAATGACAACTCTCTCCCTATCTCGCCCTCTCTCTCGGCATGAAACACAGCGCAGGCTATTATCTGTCTGGCGCTCATTCTCTGGTTCCCACCCTTCGTCTCTTTGGCCGATCAGCATGTGATGAGATAGGCAGTGTCACGGGCCTGATTCCACCCATCTCCAGTGTCACAAGGAGAGAGGGTGAAGTGAGTAAGTGAGGGTGAGGGGATCAGAGAGAGAGAGACTGATGGTTCATCCAGAAGGAAAAGAGGAAGATGATGGAGAGTGCAAAAGCTCCAGTTCATTATAGTGATTGAGATAATCACGGAGAGAGAGGGGCGGGGGTTGTCGTCATGGGAAGCTGTGAATGAGATTTGGCGCTGTCAGTCACTCTGCCCTCCTTACAGCCAGAGAGGGGCGACTTTTAACCCTTTATGCAGACCAGATCGACGTTCCTTGATAACCCAGATATTATCTTATTAGGTTGAACTCTCTTCGTAGTATCTAGACCACAGGACTTGTGAATCTGTTAAATACGTAAACTACGGTTACTGCTTAAAATAAACAGACTGAAATGAGTCAATGAAGCACTGCACTTCGTATTGCATCGGAATTACAGACACATACTTGTGAGTGACAAAGCTGCTAATGAAAATCGACTTCTTCACTTCCGGAAAGTGCTGGCGAGCTTACAGGGGTACAGTTTATGTAAATGTGTATCAGCCGTTCAGCACAGGTTGCTTACGTGACGTGGTGCTGACGGACAGAAGAGGCTGTGAAAAGCATGCTTATAACACTGTGTGCACATTTACAGTCCACACAGACGCATCGGTAGCCTTTTTATATATGATGTCAGTGTGTTTGTTAGAGAACAATGAGTTTTGCATTTGCTTTTTAAACCTTTGGAGCACTGCTAGAATGTAAACTGCCGGGCTATTTCTCTCACATTATGCGCCTTGCCTCTTCCGACCATCCTCTAAAACTCATTGCTTTATTTTCTCTCTCCCCTTTTGATCTTCTCATTCCGTTTCCCTCTTCTATTTTCTTAGACGTGGTCTTACCGCGTCTCTCTCTCTCCTCCCTGGCTGACTTGCTCGCTGAGACCTTTTCCACTCCTTCATTGATGAAGTGACGTAGTTTGTGTACAAAGCGTTTAAGGGCTCATAAGTGTTTGGGGAGTAGGGAGTGTTTACTCTGACCACCAGCATGCATTTCACAGAGGTCTGTCCATGAAAGAGAGATCAAAGCTCATCAGAATGTCTTAAGTGCTTTACTCTCACATGAGGGCTTTTTAAAAGCTTATGTAAGCTATGAGAGAACACACACACAAACACACATACAAGTGCTACTGTATTATCATTTATAATTACACACTCACACATATATCAGTATCAGTATACATCAGTCCATTAATATCCTGAACTAATAAAGACTAGGTCATAGCTGATGTTATACTGTATTATTAGTTATTGTTACGACCGGGGTTGCACCAAGTGGCGGCCATTTTCCCGTTCCCGCCAGTGTGGGTCCGTTTGGAGGACCCCTGCCTGTTCCCCCAGAGCCCCGCATCCACACATGCCGTCTGTTGATTGTTGTCAGCTGTGTGGATGTGGGGATATATAAGGCTGGGACGTTCCTTTGTTGATTCGAGGGTTATAGACCCATTTAGTGTTTACAAACACTAATGACGTACATTAGCCGTGCAAGCGTTTTTGCATCAGAAGCATGGAGTCCAATGACGTGTGAAGCTATGCAAGAGCAGTAACCACCAAATGTAATTGCTTGCAGCCACATCGGCAAAGTGCCTAAAAGCTGCTGGTTGACATAGCATGCTAAAATCCTTCTCTGACATGGCATGGTGAAATATTGACAGTTTTTAGCGAAGTAATGTAAATTTAGCATATTGTTCTCACTGACTGTGTTTCCTTCCAGTGGGTCTAGTTTGGGTCCATGCCTGTATTTATAGTACTTGTATCTAAATATTTCACTTCAACAGCTATACTCTACAAAGTTAGTTCTGGGTTTCTTACCCTGTTTGTAGTATCCCGACACACAGCAGCTTCTAGGCATGCTTTGTTTTTTTTGTTAGCAGACAAAAGAACATGGAGGTGTCATGCCATAATGTGTACGTGTGCCGTAAACTGCCCAAACCGGCAAAAGTGCATTTTATGGGTTGTATTCCCACTCTAAAGATATTTAAACTTGTAAAAGGACAGAAAAAGTATCATCTAGGACACATGGCAGGTGAAATAATGTTGAGCCAAAAGGATAATAGCAAAATAGATCATTTATTTATTTTATACATGGGGCTTAACGGGACTTCTGCTGCATGAGCATACTTTATGATGGTGAAGTCGGCATGACGTCTGCAGTAAATGGGTCTATTGTTTGCTGTTTCGCCTGTGTTGCTGGTAAACCATGACTGTCATGCACCGTTGTTTGTTTGTTTGTTTGTTCTGTGTGGTGCGTTATGAAATGCCGAGCGGAGGCTCGCCCGGTCAATTCCTCTGTGTGTGTCTGTCCTGCAGTCGCCCCACTCTGTGCGCCGTGACAGTTATATTATAGATATATGTCCTTGCATTTGTCTGTCAGTTGTGATTCAAGCTGCAATATAACTCATAGATGCATAACAGATGATTGATTAAAAAAAAACCTTGAAGCCGCCTGCCCTGTCCAATAATGTTCCTTATAATAATTGGTGAGCTTACTGTACAATCAATGTTCATCTTATTATTTTTTATTATTACACATAAGCCAGACTTTTATATGTAATCGACTTCAGTGGGCAGGAGGTCTGATTTGTTCTGCATTGGCCCGCATCTCAATAACACAGCACAGATAATGTTAGACATTTGACAGTAACTATCTCTATGTCTTGCTTGACTCATATCAATGTATCAACAAGTGATAGAAATACACTTTATTCACGCAACAGTATTTTTAGTCTGCTGAGATATTATGTGCTATGGAAGGTGTCTGTTATGTTTCATCACCATACAAATTATGATTATTTAAATGTTCATGCAAAATTTATAAATAAATGTTTTTATTGGTCAGGGTGTCAACATTTTAGCTTTTGCCACGCACACGCACACGCACACACACACACACACACACACACACACACGTGTACAGTCACACATACACTTTCACGCACACACACACACAAAATTTCCTTACACTGCCATCAGCCCAGCCACATTAAATAGGACAATATAATTATGTGTCTTCGTTCGTTTTCCATGGTGACAGGAGAGTAACAATCCTTCCTACTTTGTTTTCTTCCTCGTCTCTCACCTGAAATAGAGAATGTGGAACATACTAATGAGGATGCCATCAGCTAGCTAGCTATGTATAGCAGTATTTTCTCTCCTGAAATAATACACGTTTTAATCAAAACAAAGGGGGGAAGTCATGCTTCAGTAACTTTTACAGTGACAAAATCACACGAGTTTCCTTTGTTTGGGGAAAGAAAATACAGGCAAATAAAAAATGCCTTTCTCATTCATTTTAAATCTGCTTCGATTTACAAATATTTTTCTCTTTCTCTTGGTCACTCTCTCTCTCTCTCTCTCTCACACTCACTCACTCACTCTTTCTCTCTCTTGTGGATGATAGATAAGTGAAATGAGATTATAGCATGGCTAGGCAGAGAGTAATAGGAAATTTCTGACTTTGCCGACTCAGAGGGCAGCTGTTAGCGAGGCTTTGCCTAAGCCTGCCTCCTGTGACTTATCCAATCTTTACAGGACGGAGACCTGCCCGCTTGACTGGCTGCCTGCCTTGTTGGTTTGTTTACAGAGTGACTGGTTTTCTGGTTGATTTGTTGGTCCGCACAGGTTCTGTTCTATGCTATCACAGCAATGGTGTTACAGTTGGGGTCTGTACCCTGACTAATCCGGTGTTTAAAGGACAGTGTTTGTCTGGTAGCATGTTGTATGACCGCTATTTGAATTTAAAGGCGTTGAGCCTTCTGGATATTCTAAAACTGTGGTATAGGAGTCAGGAATGTGTCAAAGGCATAACAACTTTTACAGGAACCAAAAATTTACTTAGGCTTGTGGATTGTGTTTTATGGATTTTCTATTGTAGACATTGTGGATTAAAATACTTTTTTATACTTTATTATATTATTTTATATATTTTTCAGTACATTACCGGGATACAACGGGATTGTTGTCCAAAACATATCAAAACATAACAAAATACAAAAAAAAATCAATCATAAGGAGCTAAATCAGAGATTTTAATTTTAGCATACCAAAACACATTGACAAAACAATAACATGGAAAACACAATTCACCCAAATGCGATAAATGTGTGTACTTCAAATGATGTACAACATTTTTGTGTTTTCCCATGTGATCCTTTTGTTTTGTCTTATTTTAATTTATTTGCTTGTTATTGTTTTTCAATTTTCTGCTTACTTTATCACAAGTGCAAATGACTTGTGGCGCAGACAGTTATCTGGATGTGTATGAATGGCTCCCTGGCATAATGTGTGCTACGTTGGCTGCATGAATGTCTGGCTTGTTTTGCTAGTTGGCTGTGCTTGAACATCATGTCTATTCGGTAGGGCTGCACAGAACACGGTGTAAAGATCTACAGTGTATTGCATTATTATTACTGGACGGGAATAAAGAAGCAGAATGGACTACAAACGATAAACATCTGGCACCCTCCCAATTTCTCTTCGCTGTCCTTCTCTGCTACCATGAGGGGGAAAATGGGAGAGAGATAGAACGATGAAGATGAGGAACATAAAGAAAATGAATCTTCCAGACGAGTGCACAGTGACAAAAAAGAAGATACAGTATTGCATTTGTGTTCCTTTATCCTGCACACTGCCAGGCTTATGGCAGCTCCCCGCTTTCCCTCATCCTCCGCCCATAAGAACTGGTATACAATTGTTCTTTATGGTGACAAAGAAAAGAGAAAGGAAGGTGGGCGACATACTATGTTGATAATTTACTATTTCATTTGACATGTATACTGCCACACTAACAAACTTTTTCTTTTCTTTTTTCTTATCCACCTTATTCTTGATCTAAGATATTTCACATGATTCGTTGGGCATTAATAACGGTTCCTGTTAATCGTTTCCGGCTGACGTTTTTAAGTGGTTATTAACCTAGAAATGGTACAGTAGTGTTTGTTTTTATTGTTTTTTTTTTTTTTTTGGCGATACATAATTTAAAAGCTATTTGAAATGATTAGACAATGTGGCAAGTGGTCGGTGGTTACATGATGATTTCTTTAAACATTATGAGGACTGTGTTATCCGTGTGCTAAACTGACAGAATGTGTCGATTGTCAGCTGTTGTTTCATTTTTTTCAGAATATGTGGATGACGTGGAGCTTCTGAATAAAAGCAGAGGCTTAAAATTACTTACACAATATAAACAAAGTTGTCCATATTTTATTCTGTAAACACTGAGACAGTAGGCTACAGAAATAAGTACGCATTTTTGAAAGCAGAGGCAGAGCTACCAGTACAGTATTTTGTACCGTATGGGTACCAGGATGGTACGTAGAGCGCAGTCACAATGGCATTATGTTACCAGTAGTATAACTATAAACCATAACCTATTGTTTGTGTCCTTAAAGACAACAGAAGGTATGAAGAAATACCCATTTATTTAGTTTTCTGTTAATCATAAATAAAGTTAACGTGAGCAATTAGTTGTGCATTTTGTTTTCGCATTGGAAATCCTCCCACACATGGCGTTATGCCCTCGATTCGATCTCCGGCATATATTGGGTCCTCTTTATTGGAAAATGTAGTGGTATATGAATAAATACAATGGACACTTAAAATTGTTAATTGTCAAACAAGGTGTCAGATTAAATGCTAATTCACCCAGATATCAAAATCATAAATCAATAAAATAAAATCCACACCATTCCCAGTCGAGGGCATATCATATCACCGGCATAAAATCTAAAAAATACTGTGCCTGACGTGCCGAATTCTTGTGTATAAAATACTTGTTTATATTATTGGTACAGAGCCAACCATGGCACATATTAAAGATTGTGTAAAGCAAATATAGAGATTTACTTGGAAATACATTATACATGTTAGAAATCCATTCCTAACATGTGAAAACACTGTATTTCATAATTTCTCTGAGGATTTTTTGGGAGGGCCAGAAACGGGGGACTATATACGTAGATGGTCCCCCACTTTGCATACCCCTCCCCGTAGCGTAGCGTTCAAATCAGGTCAGTATTTATCCTGCTCAAATGCAAGTTATTAGCCTACTACATTTACTGTCCTACAGCCTACAATTCCATAGATAAATCACGTACTGTCTTTTAACAGCCTACAGTCTGATAGCTATGCCTTCATTGCATAAATAAGCACACAATGTGATTCAGAGTCAACGTGCATTGCTCATGTGCTACTGGTTTAGTAGCCTAGCCTACCTCATGCTAACACCTGGCTGCCAAATCCAATCGGCATTCTCGTGTTCAAATCAGCATCCAAATAATCCAACTGACTTTTTATGTAGTCCAATCCTCATATCACATATCCAAATGAAAAAATCCAGTCCAACAAGATGTAGGCTACATTAACAAGAACAGCATCTCGCGACATATGCAGGTGTCATGCCAAAAAGTGATCAGCCAAAAAGTGGTCTGTTGGAAATTGATGTCTGTCTATGAGAGCACACATATCCCTATGTTATAACCAGTATAATCATTTTTACCAGTATACATCTATTTAAAGGGAAAACACAACTCATAAAATGCACATCTGCATTTTCCAATCAATTATACATTTTTGGCACAACATCACGATATGGAGTTTACCGTAAAACGATGGGTGTGGTTATTGAGCCTTCTGTTGACACACCCCCAGCGTATTTTCACGATTTTTAAACATAATTTTATATACGTTTTTATGAATTCAAATTTGGCTGGGTGGTCAATACTACCTTTTTCTGTGGTGTGAAAAACTCAAAACACAAATGTATGTCTGCCTTACTCTGGCTTTAAGCCTTAGCTCGTCGTTCCTCTCTGAGCGTCGAGCAGAAGTGACAAACAGTAAAGGTTACCATGGCGGCGAACGTACAGTAGGTCGCTCGGGAATAAGGTGGATAGCCACCATGTATGTGTATGGTGACATCACCATGGCGAAGATTTGGATTAAATTTTGTAGTCCAAACACCACTCAACTGACAACCTGCCACTTAAGTAGCAGGCAGTCATACCTACTGGAGAGAAAACTGCAAGAGTAAAGTGTCACTTTAAAAGGCGTGTAGTAGATATGTAATATCTTATTTAATGTAATGTTTGATTTTGAGAGAGCGCTGTATTTAATACTATACATTCGTCTGGTACGTGTTTATCTTCAAATCCGGAAGTGTCTTGACAACTGGGTTAAAGGTCAAAATCAACAGCTGTCAAAACTCTGCAACCAGGTGCGACGCTGTCAGACTTTTTGATATTTACAATTATTTACCTTGGGAATGCTATCCGCTGTAAACAAATGTCAAACTCTGATTTTGACAGCCATTCATTTTCACAAGTTGCTTTAAATGAAAAACATTTGTGCAATGTTATTTTTATTATGTTTATTCACTGAGCAGACAAATAGCCTATGAGTCATCTAGCATGATAGCGGTATCTTAAGTACAATGACCTAAACATACTCTCTCTAACCCAAAATATGTCCTTTTGAAGTCTGTAACATTTGCTTTGTCCCCGATCCCGAAGTAGTCATATTTTCTTGTTTTGATGAATGACTGGCCATATTTGACGCTCACTGTCAACCTCTACATTTGAACCTGTGGTCTGAACCCACACCAGACTCAGCCATTTTGTTGTAGCTGTACAGTATATGGGAAGAGTGACATAGCTTTGCAGTATTGCCTCACATTCACACACACACACACACACACACGCACACACACATTCACACACACATCCACACCGTCAGCCATGCAACCGCCTGCAGCAGTTGTCTTGCTCAGGGACACTTCGACACTTGGTCAGGAGTTAGTGGGGTTCGAACTAGCTACTTCTCAATATCTTGATGCCCTGTACCCACTGTGCCACTGTCACCCTATTATATTATTGAAAACGCATTATCAATGCAATATGGTGTTATGGGATAAGATGAGTAGAAAGGATAGTACATGGATTCAAATCATTTTTAGATTTTATTAACTTGACAGTACCAAGACTAAATCAAAAATGTAAACATAAAAAACCTGACTCTAACGATTAGTCAGACCCTGGAAATGAACTATGACTAGACTAAATCTAAATATCAGTTTCAAAATGAACATTTTGTCAACAACAGCAAACAAATTAAGAATATAAACACAAACCATCTGCGTTTTTATAAACTAAACGTATGCATGTTTGAACAGTTTGATACTGTATACATTACTTTTACTTGATGCGGGATGCAAGGTTTCAAAAGAACACCGAAATAAGTTAAAAAAAACAAAAAAAAAACAAATGTGCGTCAAACAGCCTACGTATACCATATGTTGCATATTATGCATAACCGTTTTCCAATCCTGTGCTACTGGTCCTGTTCAACCTACACACGGGAAAATCACTCAGAAGCTAAGCCACTAAACAGGAAGAGAGCAGTGCACCTGCAAATGCAGATGTACCTTGACCACCTACAGCTTAAGTCAGATGAATATTTACCTGCCACCCACATATAGGAATAACCACTGTTCTTTAAGTTAAAGTCATATCGCACAGAGTCAATTGTGAACTGCTGAATCTATTCTAGTGATTCTGATGGAGCGAACAATGCAACACAGTGTAAGATGCAGTGTCACGCAACCTCTTCCATTAGGGGTGTCAGCACACCAGCCAGGTGGAAGCTGGCAATGGAGTCAAATGCGAGGTCCATTCCACCCAGGAATATGTCTCTCTCTGCGTGTGTGTGTGTGTGTGTGTGTGTGTGTGTGTGTGTGTGTGTGTGCAGTCTATATTAAAACTCTCCAATGCATGTAATAACAGCCTCCTGCTAGTGGGTTTCCTCCATATTAATTAACCTTCATGGTCTGTCTGCCAGCTCTTTACTGTAGGCACACACACACACACGCACACGCACACGCACGCACACGCACACACACACACACACACACACACACACACAGCTGGCTCTTCACTCCTTCCTCTATCTCTGACATTTACAGTACGGAGAGAAGCGCACCCAAGTGAGCAGGGCACTGTGTGTGTGTGTGTGTGTGTGTGTGTGTCTCCTTTAGTAATGCCTATCTAAAAATCGAGTGGTCCTTCTCTTTACTATCCCATCATAGGGTGCGTTTATTATTATATTGTAAACACACATTTCCTTTGTCAGCTTTTCAAAACACAAATAAAAGTTTTATTAGCTATAAAATGTAATTACATTTTCTTGGCTTTATAAACCATGGATGAAACATAATAACCCATCTGCATGCAAACAACACAGCACGAAGGCCACACTGATGAGTTTGATGAAGTTCAGACAAAGCGCGATGGAACTTGATGGGGAACAAAATACACACATCTGAGTCGTGCTTTTAGTGTGTGTGTGTGTGTGTGTACTGGATGCTGTACGGTACATGCATACTTTACTGTAGTGTGTGTATACTATCAAACATGATGCGTTTCAAGGACCAACATGGCCAGGTGATTCCTGGAAGCATAACAGACCAAGAGTGGACATCAATTAACCCATTTAAGTGAAATAGTCACAGTTGTGCACGAGAGATGGTACAGTATGCAAGATATAGTGATCTGAATTTGGGGAAGAAAAAATAGATGAGGCGTTGACACAGTTGTGGAAGAGCCACCGATGGATTTCAGCGCTGCCCATCAAGACAGCTAGCTGACTTGAATTAATAAATACATTTATTTTAACAACACCGTGAAAATACCGGTAACCATGATAATTTTGGTCACTATAATCGTGATATGAAATTCTCAACCCGTTTAATCTCTATGCGGAACACAAACATGCTGCTCTAAAATGGCATTTGTATGCAGCTGCCCTTGAGTTGTAAAGCAGCCATAAAAGTTTGTAATTATTCCTGTTTTTGCTTTTGTATGTTGCTGCTTGTCCATCAATCCACTTCCCTACCATACATGAAACTGCTTCAGATTTTTTAAGGAGATAATTTTTGACAAAAAGCAATCGCTTGAATGTGCCCTTCTCAGCATCAGCTCCATCTGTTGGTGAAAGTGTCGGGAATGTCTTAGCAACGGCTACTCTACGTTTAGTCACAGATGGTGCTAGGGGTTCCTGAGTCTGGCGGTTGGCAGAGAAAACACTGGCATCATTCTGGTTTCTGCTTCTCTTTCCTCTCTTCGCCCCAGAAGCTGGTGGAGCCGGCAGATTACTTTCCTCCAGGTTAGCAGTTGGCAGTCGTGTATATGCAATGCCCTGTGGCTCAGGCTTATACACAAGAAACGCACACACACACTTGGCATCTTCTCTTTGTCCTGAGGGATCGGATGCCTTGCTGAGCCTCCTCCCCAACCCACTTACACACTATTACCACACTCGTCCAGTTACCTCCGCTAGCAAATCATTGATTTACAAGACAAACAGGTGTAGCAACTGATTCCTGCCAACTCATAGAGGCACAGCTGTGCATCCTTGCGTGTTTGAATCTCATTTGGATTTGGGATACATTCCATTTCAGCACCGATGGTGCGTTTATGCACGAAGAGTTAACCGCCAAGTGGCGGTCAATTATAGACTTGAACGCCAAGCATTGGTATTGAACTAACTATATGCATCTTGCCCTCTGTTAAACACTCACCTGAAATAATATGAATGGAATACAGTATAAATGTTTGTACAGATGGTTCATTATTTTAAATCTGACCATAAATCACTGCAACACATATGTTATTTTGTTATTACATCTTTAATAAAACTCAAACTGTGTGTTTGGAATAATTAGTTTTTTTAAATGATATAGAAATAGAATAGAAAGATACAATTTTAGGTATTTTTTCATTTTAGTTCCGTTACTACCTACTAGTTACTACCAGTAACTCTCTTAAGATTCAGAAAAGCAATCCTAAGTTTGTGGGTGCAACAAATGTAATGCCTCTGCAGATATTCAACTTTAAACTTTAAATATAGTTTTGCGAGTCGCGGGGCATATTGTTTTGTCTTACAAAAATTAGAAACTCAACAGCCCAACACAACCTTGGTAAACTCACAATCTGTATATATTTTTTCTCAGCCTCAAACAACTTATTTTCATTTATCTCTGTCATCTATGCCTCTACTTTGGTTTCTCCCATAATAAGGGGAATCATAGAGACTGATAAAGAGATTGAAATATAGAGAGAGAAACACTTTTAAGCAAAAGAGATAGGAGGTAAATGACCGAGGCAGGAAGCCATGCCCTAACATTAATGGTCTAACTGAACCTTGTTCCTACCAGCCAATCAAAATGTGGCTCCCATGGCTAACCTCTGCCTGATTGGCTGGCTTAGCTCCCAAGGTGCCTCGGGTGCCTTTCCCACTCTATCGCCCTGCATCTTTTAGCTCAGCTGCTTTTCCCTCTCTTTCTTTCCCTCTCTTTCTTCCCTCTCTTCCTGTCTGAATTAGGCAGCCAATAAGGCATGACAGGAGGCCACGGGGAACTGTGGCATTGAAGTAATGTTGGGGTTAACAGTTGGTGAAAGAGCAAGAGAAATATGTATACTAACCCGCTGTGTATTTGACGAGTTCTTTGTCTGACATACTTTTACTGTGTGTGTGTATGTGTGCTGTATGCCGAACCGTAAAAATCCAACAAAGTCCGACAAATGTAAACCTCTCCAGTCTAAATGTCCCGTGAAAATAATTCACTCCAAGCTCAATGTGAATTGGAATAAATAGGATATAATTACACTTCTACATCTTTGACTAGGTTTGCGTATCTGAAATGAAACAACTATGAAAATCTAGTGGTCAGGTGACATCTTGCATGGCAGCCATCGGTGTGTGAATGGGTGAAAGTGAGGCAATACTGTACAGCGTTGTGAGTGGCTGAAAGGTTGGGATTAGCACAATATAAAAGCAGTCCATTTGTTTCATTTAGCCTACTCTGGTTAAATATGCGGCTGCGCGCACCATAAAAATAAACAGTAACAAGCTCAAGAGATCTAAAGAACAGACATGTTAGCAAGTTAACTTTATATTGCAGGCTATTTAATGAACCCAAGCAGGACTAATTACACATCCAGGTAAGGCCACAAACAGCTTTGTCGACTGCACAGTGCAACACGTCCTTATGAATAGACCCACAGACCGGTTTTGACAATAATAGGCCTCAGTTTCACCATATAAAGTTACAGGCTACAGCTTGCGCTTTAACAGAAATTGCATAAATTATGTTATACTTTTACTCTGCGTGATAAATACCATAAAGATAGCATTTGATCTGAACCGGTAACGTAGCTCTACATAAACACAAATGCAGGCTACAAACTGCACTCGACTTGAGTTTGTAGTCAATATAACACTATGCTCGATGTACTGGAGACATCAGCAATGCAGCAGTTGAGCAATTTATACATTATCAGGAGATATGTAGGCCTATAATAACGAGATTACATTCAGGCCTCTGTCCTGTTCATTCAGTTAACCTAGAAGTGCTTCACTAGAATGTTGATTTTAGCCTAACTCAGCGCTCGTTGATTGAAGACAGACACCAACCGGCTTGAGGCATATTTATGGCTTGTGATGACAAGACGCGCTAAATAATTTTGATTCTTTTATATATTCTTACGTTGTATACATGTTTTACCTTGTATTTATAGTTATACCCAAAGCTGCCACCGATTGCCTTCATAGAATTCCACTAGCAACTGTGGACGCAATTTTAAAGACATCTGTCATAGGGCCTACAATAACCCATACCTTGATGTCATTCTTTTGCGAAGCCTGCTTGCCTGCCTATCGATTGCTTTTAAGCTCAATATTAAACACAGATAATATTTTACCAGCATGTTTTCCAATTGTACGGGACATTGAAACTTTCCTGGACACATTGATTGCCATCAATTTGGAAATGCTGCTGTCAAATCAATGCGGTCATCTAACCATTCCCTCCTCCACCCCCAGTCATCCTCTTTTTGGTGCAAAGATATATGAAAAATCAACAAACTCAACAAGAGGAACCATAATATAACATGAACATAACTATATGTTGGTCTTGTTTGGGGTTATTGAGGGGTCACAGTCTGGACAGCGAGTGAGCGAGTTGATTAGAGAGAGGGAGATAGAGAGAGCAATAACATCCATTTCCTGCCGAGTACCCTCTAAGAATACCTCTCTCTTGTCCTCGGTGTGTTACATCAACAGGCATCTCCCTAGTCGGTAGATAGACAGACAAGCTTCATGGTTCCACCTCCATCTTATCGCCCCCTCTTTTTTTTTTCTCCTTCTCCTCTCCCGCTCCTCTACCAAGCTATTTTCACCCTCTTCTTAATAATTTCATCATTGGAATATAAAGATAACCTTTCTCCTGCTATGCTGTATGAATGTGTTTATTTTCCTCCACTGGTATACACCTTGTTTGTTCTTCTCCTCAACACCATAGCATCTTATTTTACTCCCACGCATGGCGCTAGCATCTTCTCTCGGCGATACTATATTTAAACACAGCCCACGTCGGGTTCTTCAGAGTGGGTGAATGTTGTAATGATTTCTAATGCTCAACAAAGAAGACATCTGGCTTTAGTATGTCTCTGCAACCTTCACTTTCATGCACGCACGCACACACACGTATATTATGGTTATGTTTTTGTGTCTCATCCCCTTGATTGACATCTACTTCATATTGAGAATGTATTTTGGTTTGGTTAAGAGAGACGAGAGCATTACTAGAGTGCTTGTTGTGTCTCTAATACAAAACATTTATAGTAAATACCATTCCAGTCTCTTCTGTGTATGTCAGTTCAGCCAAACCCGGGTGATTTGTTCACAAGAACATATGTTACTTTTGATTTATACTGTACTGTGGTTTGTGACATCACATGGTCTGCCTTCAACTTGAGATGTTTAATTATCAGCCAGTTTTATCAAACACCTGTATGCTCTTCTTGTTTGCTTGGAAATGTGAGTGATTGGCTGAAGCACATGTTAACTAGTCTGATAAGACCATCATTTTATAAAAAAAATCTTCAGTGTTGAATATTGAAATCAGTTGCACACTTCTAGTCATGTAAATGTAGGACCATTTGGTTTTTAATGGTTTTGAAGTTATCTAGTGTTAATACATAACAGATGAGTTACAGTCAGGATTTGGAAGTAACTGATTACAAAAAAAAACTTTTTGTAATCAGTTACTGATTACAATTTTAGTCTGGTAACAGATTACATATAAAAAGTAACCTACCCAACCCTGGTTACAGTATTCCTAGTGTCAGCAAAGCAGAACGTCTAAATGTTTCCTATTGGACAGGGGCGATACAGCACAGAGTGGGGTTTGCAAAATGGCTGCCTTTGTAACAAGTCTTTCTGTCACCAGGGAGAAGTCACACAGTAGAACAGGACAGGATAAATAAAGGAATATTGGCACAGAAATGCATTATGTCTCGGTTCTGGGCTGTCCTGGAGAAATAGCTCTCGGAGGCCTTAAAAAAAGGGATTCATCTCATGCACACCTAAACACGCACGCACACACACTCGCGCACAGTATATGCAGGCAGACAGGCATGGTGAAGAAGGGTGGTAAAGCTACAATGTCTAAAATCCTTTACCAAGAGACAAGTGAAATGCAAACGGTTGATGGATTTTCTTTTGAAAACACAAATAAGATAGTTCAGACATAAATTAGTTACTGTACAGTAAATGTGTGTAGTATTATTTGACCACCTGCTGGAAACAAATTAGGATGCTGTAACATCTGCATGGTCTCGCCGGTGTGGTACGACCAGGGAAGGACTCACACCCACACGTGCAATCAGATCGATTGCCTTCAGCCGTGTGGGTGTGAGGGCATATAGGCTGGTGACTACAGGGAAAGGGTGTGGGTTATTGTTCCTGTTTTCTGTTCATGTTTCTACAAGATGTGTTATGTGACTGTACACGCCTTTGTTTAAGTTTTGTTTTTGCTTCAGTACCTGCGTTAAGTTGAGTTTAATTTAAGTAAACACCGAGCGTGCGGCTCGTCGTCCCCTCACCTGCGTCTGTCTTGTCCTTTTTCGTTCATTTGCACTCGCCTCACGACACGGCGTTACAGATGCAGCATTTCACCAGAAGCTTGTGGTGTCCCATCCTCCACCCTCTTCCTCCATTTTTAAGTAAATTCACTACTGGGTCCTAACTGGGTCCAATACTTTTACAGCCAACATGTATAAAAAGAAGCCAAATACAAGTGATTTAGTTTATTTAGTCTATTTATTAACAGTGGAAAGTCTGGATCTTCTAAACGATCCAGATCATTTAATCTGGTTCAGTGTAAAGAACAAGTCTTGTTTTTTTCTTTGAGTCTCTGTTCTTCAAGCTGGTGTCACATGACCAAATAACCACAGATCCACAGATTATTTGATTAATTTAAGTGAGTGTGTCCCTGTCATGTGAACGATTGAAAGAATGGAAATGATCCTCAGACTAGTAAAGGTGTCTGCTGTTATATTGCATGTGAACCTCAGTCAACATTTTATAACTTTTTGGCTCAGTGGACAGATTTATGTTTTAGGTTACTTGCAGATTTCTATAACTAATAACTAAAGATAAACATCAACCATCTTGGAGCCTGACTCCGCAATTGTACAACTTTGAAAAATGCTAAACCATAGTCAATGAGGTCAGAGGAGAACCCCATTAATATTTAATTTTTATGATGCATGAGTGGACAAAAAATACAATTCATAAAGCAGCAAGGGCGATTTTTAACAGGTATAACACATAAAGCCCTATTTTAACGATCTAAGCGCACAGTCTAAAGCGTAAGGTGCAAATTGGAATTAGGGCGTGTCCAAATCCATGTTTGCTATTTTAACAGCAGTCAGTGTGCACAAATAAACGTGTGAATTAATTAAATGAATCTCTCAAGTTAATAAAATAGGCTACGTAACTCAACATCGCCATAGTTTTGGACATGCAGTCTGACCAAACAGAAAGCAGATTTGCTCCTATCTTCCATTTTGTCCGTCAAACAATACTTTCCGCCTGTCATGAAATCCCATCAACAATTAAATTAGCGTAACTTCATTATAATTCAGTTCTTACCATTTTCTGAAACCTGAAACACTCTCTCCTTGTACAGTTGTACGGAATGGTGTGAAAATAGCTGAGCATATTGCGGAACCAAAATTCCCAAGCACAAATTCCACATGTAGCTTTTAAACGGTAAGCCTCAGCTTAAGTTGCAGACCTGCCTGCTTCTTTTCAGCTGTGTGGGAAAATGTTCATCGGACTACAGTAGCACCGTCTGTCAGCGTTGCTCTACACAGTAAAGCCTATTGCACAATGCACGCGCAGCTAAAGCAGAAGCTCTTTGGAGTGTACACATTGCATTGCTGTAACGTGTGGAGGGGTTGAGACTGAGAGTACACATCCAGAGTAGACCAACAAACAAACAATAACATAGATATTCCTGAGTCGTTTAATGAATCTGCTTTAGAGAGCTGACTAAACTCAAACATGAAACAGATGGAGCGTAGCAGGACAATAACCGGCCACAAACTAAACATGAATGACAACATATAGCCTACCCTCCTCCACACAGGTGCACAGTGACATAATAATGATGTTAAGTGTGTGTGTGTGTGTCGGGCTTCGGCCAAGTGCATAGCACACCGGTGAGAATGAATTGGAGGGGGCGTGCCGCCTGTCAGCGCAGCTCCCCATGTTACAACTGTATCGTGTAATAATAACATAATAAATATATATATTAGCCATTTTTTGCGAGTTATGTAGAATCATGACAAGAAATCATGTGAGCAAAAAAGTTATGAATACAACATTGTACTGTAACTGTTATATCAATTAAATTATTTGGAAAGGGATACTTTATAAATATATAAGCTTGTGGGGTCTGTGAGTAAAAACACCACTGTACTGAAAACATACCGACTCCACCCATGTACCATTACACACCTAATAGTCATGCTAGCATAGAGTACAACCTGTTATTGATTTAAATGTATGTCAAAATAGGCAATGCTGGGAATGTTATTTGGTAGTTATAACGTTAGCCAAGTTTTATGTTTACGTTGTACACCTGGAACGCTTTGAGGTTGGAAATCGGAAATCTCAACTGGGAAATAGCAGACCTCGGAGTTGTCTAGAACGCAGCATTATTCTCTAGTTGTCTGCACTCATATGGCCACAACCTCCTCTACCCTTCCACCCCCTGACACTTTAGGATACAGTTTTGTTATCAGTGATCTGTGGAGGAAATCCAGGGATATGGGGGCACTAGAGTATACTGCATTTATGAAGTAATATTATCAAACGTAGTATGACATTATTATATTATTTTGGTAGAGTAGCTTATGTATAGTCTATGTATATGTATGTATAATAATAAAATAATAATAATGCACATAATTAATTTAATTATTTATAGAACTGTTCCATAAATGCAATATCCCAGTTGTGCTGTTGTACTGTTTTATGCGGATTGCACCAATTTATAATGGATTACTTGTGCTTACTTATAATGGAGTACATTAAAACACATTAAAATGGTATCTAACTAAAAAAGGAAAAAAACAAACAGTCTGTTATAATGTGTGCTATCCTTACATGTAAGATATTCTGGCCAGTGGCCTGACAATGTGTGACACTTGTGTAAGACACTAAATCAGACAAGACACTGCATATCTCTAATGAAAGGACCTATTGCACAACACCCTACCTAGTTAATAGCAGCACATATGCCCCTAGTGGAAAACGGCACGCACTACAAAAGACACCAACACCTTAAGACTGCATATTGCAGCAGTGCTTAAGTATATACAAAATGCCAAGGGGGTTGTAAGATTGGTAACTACTAGCAACAGCAGGTTACATTACCATAATTGTTCATTTAAAACTGATTAAGGGAAATCAATACATCACTCCTGCAGCGCTGAACGATCAATGCAAGGCTGGCAATGTTCAATTGGCTTTACTGTTTGTGTGTGAATGAACGAGTGAGCTTGTGTTTAATTATCCCTTCTTTTCCTATGGGTACTTGTCTTTCACAACATGTGTAATAACTCACACACTACCCATTCTCTCTCTCTCTCTCTCTCTCTCTCTCTCTCTCTCTCTCTCTCTCTCTCTCTCTCTCTCTCACATGCTAGTAGAGATACAGCATTGACTGGTCAGTCTCAGCCTCCCAGTTAATTGCATGAAGCTCATGTTCAAGGCTATTATTCTCATGTTCATTCCCTGAGCCTGCTAACTTGAACACGAATGCACATGTACGTCTGTGTGCGTGCGCATGCACACACACGCGCGCACGCACACAGACACAAATTGGACAATAGAATAGAACATTGGCACGCCTTGGCTATTGTCTCTATTGTTTTAGCCAGACCCATAATCATAAACTGATTACCACACAGCCACCTGTGTGTGTGTGTGTGTGTGTGTGTGTGTGTGTGTGTGTGTGTGTATGTGTGCGTGTGCATGTGCGCGTTTGGGGAAAAGTCATGTTTATTCATCAGAGGTGCAGGATAGGCCAGAGGAGAGGTTGCAGGTGCTGGTGTTTTGGTTCATTGTTCTTACACCCATGTAATGGGAATGAATGTGTTTGTTTTATTCATATTGTTGCACGCGCCATTATATATAGTAAATGAACGGAGGTAAGAGACAAGCTTACAGACAGACACAAAGAATACAAAAGAGGAGATCGGGCAGAATGAAGTGTAAAGACAGTTTTGTATTGAATGTGGAATTGTCTTTCCTGCTTGTACAATAGTACACTTTAGAGGACTGATCTAAGACAATACCAAAGGTCAAGAGATGGCTGCCACACAGCCATGCTTTAATTGATTGGTAATGGATAAAATACAGCCAGTCCAATTCAGATGTATTAACCACTATTCTTCAGTGCTGAATACTGTACATACTTTAAACCAGGGTTCCCCAATCAGATTCAGATTCAGACAACTTTATTGATCCCAATTCATTTGCATCTTACCCAGTCGTCCATACATAAAAAATACAAAATACTCACAGACAAGTGTTAGGGTTACCGTATTTTCCGGCGTATAAGATTACTTTTTAACCCAGGAAAATCTTCTCAAAAGTCGGGGGTCGTCTTATAGGGCGGGTGCTGAAACTTCCGAGCCGGACTGGAGAATCAGCGGTTGCCGCATATGGTGGGGGGAGCTCAAAAACGGCCGTTGGCCGCGACTGCGGCCGCATCCCTGCCGTATGCGGCGACCGTATGAAAGCAGCAAGGGCGGCGCTGTACAAGTACGGTAGAAGAAAGTCCACTCACCAGGATTCGTGGAAAGAAGTGACTTAACGCGGTCCTGATGACGAGGTGAGGGGGCGCCTCACCGGGAAGGTGTAAGTGAAGGGCGGAGCAAGCTGTAAGCGTCCGGATCGCCCGGGGTATGGAAAAAAGAGAGAGCAGCGCTGTACCCAGAAGTATATCCCAAAATCTATATTTTAACTGGAAAAGTTGGGGGTAGTCTTATATGCCCAGTCATTTTATACGCTGGAAAATAACGGTATATGTTAGAGATAAAATCAACATAATACAAAGATGTAATTATCAGCAATAGGACATTTATAAATAACACAATTTTACATTATACAATAATGGTCCATGCTGATTGGGTCATTGTAATGAGCTATTAATTTGAATCAGGTGTGTTGGAGCAGGGAGACATCTTAAACATGCATGGCAGCGGCCCTCTAGGACCAGGATTGGGGACCACTGCTTTAAACTGAATTTAAACATTTGATTTGAAATCAGATCAAGCACTATAATAAATACTAATCTGAAAAACTGCTGTGTTTTTCTGTATGTTTCCTGTCAACAGTGACAAACTATGTGAGCCAGAAATAGAAGCTCAGGAGGGATTTGTTTGCTGGCCAATGTCCCCTAAAGTGATGCCTGAGGCATGGACATTACCCACCCGACACACACACACACACCCCTCCCCGCCCATACTGACAAACCCATCATCATTTATGGCCCCTCTCTCATAGTATCTCTCTGCTATAAAGACATGTACCTAGTAATTGGTTTTTAACTGTCGTGATTCTCTCCCCTCTCTTCTTCTCCATATCAAGCCACTTTAATCACTGCTTATCAGTAAGGGAATGATATGATTGTAAAAGCACCCAGACTTCAACTAGGTGGAGATGAGAGGGAAGGAACGGCTCAATGAGCGAGGCCTCAGACAGCGTTGAAAGATTGCAAGCACAAGGTGTGCTGTGTAGGAACAACGGCCATTCTCAAATTGTACTGTAACTCTATCTCAAATACCATACATTAAATGAAAATGTCTGTAATAACTACCATGGCCATCTTGAAAATAACTGCGTGTCAAATCGCTTATCGAATTATTACTGTCGAGTATGCTATGCTAGTTCAATGATAAAGCTACTGGAACATGTTACTTTTTCTGTGTTATCTGCACATAAATGGCTTGTGCTCAGACACCTTTTAAATATGAAGCAATATCAAGTGTTCCTGTGTTTTCAGGGTAATAAAACATCACACAGGTTAGGAGAAAATAATCCTAAACATACTGTAGGTGATGAACACTGATAATTAAAGGACATTATGGATTGTTGTGAAATTCATACTATGTGGAATACTGTAGGAAATTAAATCTTTGGATTCGAGGTACTATTCATACATGTACGCGTGCTATTTTAGGTAAGTGATAATGAAAGGCTCATTTCATGGTTTAATTGAAAAACATTCTTGAAGTCTCTGTGGTATCTCCTTCACTAATTAGTACAGTTGGTCTTCTCATTGCTCGTAGTAGAACAGTTCCAAATGCAGCTGTTGAAGAAGTTCCCGCTAATTATCACATGTTAGCCAAACCACTGATGCAGTTTTGCCCTGATCCTTATTTGGAAAATATTTTAATAATAAAGTAATAAGGTGTTGTTATTAATTTCTTAGCTGATGTTCCGGTACGTGGCAGGCCTGTGGTGTTTCTGTTTTCTCTGTATTTACATACATCTTTGGTCCTCCCGTGTCTGTTTGCAGACTGAGCCTAATACAGGACATAACAACACTGTACACGCAGTGGAATGAAGATAATCTGCACCGGCCTTCGGTACTAAATACTTCTGCATGGGTTAAGAAACAGACTAGAGTAGCATGCACTTAAAAAGGGAGTATTAGAGTGAGTGACGTACCGTACCTACTGTTTACAGTATATTATCTTTTTGCCACTACTTACGGCTGCTGCACAGCAACATCAGCAAACTGTATGATTATACTGTATAGGGAATAATTCCTTTATGGTTATCCCATTAAGTGTGTGTCGTTTTTTAGTGTGCTGTACAGTATATAACCAGACCAGTGTGTCAGTTTGAATCTGATGAAAAGGGTGGTGGTGTGTGTGTGCGTGTGTGTGTGTGTGGGGGGGGGGAGGGGTTGTTATTTCCACTTTATCTTTTTCACCACAGATATACATGTCTCTGCCAAGGTAGAACGTACAGTACATTCATCACAGCGTGACTGAGGGGAGAGTAAGGCTCATTAGTCCTCTCTATATTCTGTCTGCTGACCTTGACTTGTGATGTTGTTCAAGGCCAGTGATGCAGGCAACAATATTTACTGAATTGTTTCCTGCTCCTTGCTAAACAATAGCTCTTTCCAGCCCGCCAGGTTAGTATTGTTTGCATGGGGATGTTACACTGCTAGCTAAATAACATTGTAGAAAATGACAGGCTTGATGATAATGAATGCATGAGATGGGGTTAGCTTTGTATGTCATTCAAGTGCTTGTAAGTTAGGATGAAGAGTGCTTCACTCAAAACCATTTTCAATTTTCTACCTGAGCCATACTCCATGACCAATCTAAACCAAATATGCTAGCATTGGCAACGAGGTCCACCTGGATATAGTTTGAACAGTCATAGCATTCCGCATGGTTTGCAGAGGTGGGCTTTGGACATTCACTGGACTGATAAGAGACAATGACTGGCCTAGACCTAATGCAATTCACACTGCAGAGAACTCTTTGATAGGCTGTATGCATATGAGTCTGATCATCTCAAGTGCTTCTACCGCATGGTGTCAGCAGGTAATGAGAAGAAATGAGCAGAGGTGTGTATGCACATGTACTGTACGTCTGGGAGAGCAGCGAAACGAAGCTGTAGAAAGGGACACCAGTAGAATATTGATGTACGTGTGGTGGCCAGTGGGGATAATTTTATGAGGTGAGTAATGAAATGAGCAGATGTGAGAGGTATAATAATGCATACGCTTTCCTCTCAAAGGCAAAGGCTGGGTAAAGTGTACCGTACATGCCCTGTGGCCGCCTGCCTTAATGTTATATAGGCAGAGAAGACATGTGTGTGCATGCAACGTACACACACGCACGCGCACAAACACGATAAATGCAAGGCATCTCACTCACATCAACATTTTCCTAACGTCCTTATGGACTTACTGTAAATAACACATGGACTAAACAAAGGAAAAAGCCTTAATTCATCATACTTTATTTTTTCCCAGCATTGCTGATTGTTTGTGCATCTAAAGCTGTTTTCAGACATGAACTGGGACTGTACTGTGTGTGATAATGCAAATGTCCATATCAGTTGGCCTGGACATAACAGGAACTTGACCCTACTATCTACCTAGTCTGTGCAATTTCCGATTGAACCCTTGTGTAAATACTTGTGGCAAATTGTTTGACCAAAGAAGGACTCTGGGATGAACTGAGTGAATTGGGTTTATTGATGGTGAAATGGGTAGAGAAGAAGTACAGATGCTAAGCCATGGGATTCTAATTGATATCTTCCAAAACTGTTATGTATGTTCTGTAACTGCATGTTTGTGTGCTATGCTTTTCATACATCTCTTATCATGGGCATGCTCACATCACACCATAGACATCCTTAAAAGCCTGACGCCTGGACACCAATTATCAAGACATACTGTAGCACTTTAAGATCTAATATTATTAGCAAGCGTTCTCGAAAATGACTAACCATGCCTTTAACATTAGAACTAAATGCTCTAAACCTTATGAATGCCTCCACATACTGTAGAGCTGGTCAATTTCCGAGTTCACAGCGAGTGAGTAGGCATGTTGATGACATTTCTTGACTTGCACACAACGATGCAGCCAAATACATGGCATTTATACAGTATCAACGCAAAAAGAGTAATTAGGGATGACTCAGTAGCCTCGTCCGCGATCTTCAACGTGCTGTAAACAAAACACTATCACTTTGCCCGGTGTACCTTTTGTAATATGTCCTGTCTCCAGACGCTCTAACCAGGCGCCACCCCCCTCACCTGAGCCAAATTGAGTACTTCCAGTAGCTGAGGAGAGTGTCTGCCACAATCTGTTGTGTGCTACAGTACATGTCTGAAAGAACAGCTCTGGACAATGTCAGGAGTTTTTATACGGTTGACACCATTTCCTACCATGATGAGCTCAACTCCAACTTCATTCTCGTGTTATACTGTAAACAATGCGCATGGACCAGTAGGGGACATTTTTGCCCGGATGTCTACAGGCTATATCGGATCTCTCTGAAATTTTGGTCCAGATATTATCAGTTGTCGGTTTGACAATGATAGCCGATGGGTTTCGGGATTGCAAAGAGAACCACTACGGTGCAGTGTGCTGCTAACATACTGTACCACTACAGTCCCATTTGCCTAATTGAATGGGAGAGGAAGGATGGGACTTCTACATACTTTGCCACAGATCACGCTAGCACTTTTGTAGATGCTGTAATAAGAGCTGCATACTACTGTACGCTGCAATCACACAATATGCTGTCTTAAAAAGGTGGAACGTCCATAGGACCGCACTGCTTGCATAAGAGACGAGAGAGAATATGACTACAGCAATATACTCAGCCTAACTATTTATATCATTCTGTTAAAAGACTGGGAAAATGTGCATGCTTTACCACTCAATAAGAGCAGAGACCTGACACCATCTGGTGCATATTTATACGGTGTGATGGTACTAGGGTGGTGTCATATTTACAGTAAAGTACTGTGGTTTAGTTGAAGAGCATACCAACCTAGAAAACTAATAGCAAGTACGATGTTCCCACAACTCAAAAGCAACACAAGGGTAAAACTATTTAATTTATATTATTGAATTCAAAAATTCTATCAATTGTATAAAATGTATTGTAAGTATAATACTGTAAACGTATAATGTATTGTAAAACATGTATTGTAAATAGTACTGTAAGAGTGTAGCTAATTTAGTTATGAAAAGTTGTGGGTGTGTGTGAAAGAGCTTTAACATGTATTTTCACATTAAAGACAGAGGGAAACATATAAATAAGATCCTGTTTCTCTTTGCATGGAGCGCATACACCAATTTAATCAATAACAATCAATGAAAAGAACTGTAGCGGAATCTTTATTTTCAGCCCACATTCTATACAGTACATTATGTGAACTTGTGTATGATAATTACAAACATAAGCTAGGCATCTGTAATCATTGTTTACATCTTTGAAAACTTGTAAAAGAGGGAGGTAATATAACAACATCCACTACTGCTCTCTACAGCACTGACCTGCTTTCAATAACCTCTAGTAAAATGTGCTGAATTATTATATGTCTGTGTGTCGGGAATACACAAATAACGTGTTTAATGGCAGCAGGGGAACAAGGACTATGGAATGCATTTTGACATCAAGAGAGATCAAACGAACACTGCAGATGCAAAAACACATGAAAGCCCACACAAACCGTTATTGCGTGCAGTTACTGTAGTAGAGACATATCCTTCCATGCCAGCATATCACTCCTTTGCCATCCCATCTGCTACATATAGTGGCATGGAGTCACTCAATGTGTGTGCTGTTTTCTAACAATCTGCACTTGCTTCTGCGTAATTTACGATATTGTGTACTTCCAAAGGCGTGTGTGTGTGTGTGTGTGTGTGTTGCTGTGCACAGAGATTGGCGCATGTGGCCGGCACCACAGACATTCTAAAAGCCCCCTTGCGTTCCACAGGCTGCCATTATTTACAGCATGGTCTGCTTCAGCCACTGGCACTGAACATGGGGAGCTTAGACAGTGTCTTATGGGGTGTCTTTACTCCACAACAGGTTGGCCTGGTTCTGCCAAGCCCCCATATGTACAAGAATGCACAAACAAAGTTAACAAGCACGCCAGTGAATGCACACACACACACATCCAAGTGTTTCCCCCCCCCTTGACTTCATTCATATTTCTTGAATAGTGTTGTTGCGTGATTCTGCGTGAATCTCTTTTATGTTAGTGGATAAGCAGATTTGCTTCCTTTTTTGACAATGTGTTTATATTGTATTGCCAAGCACAGCCATTGTTAGATATGCATCTTTGATTCAGTCATCAGTCCACAGAACTTTTAACGTTTGGCATTGTGAAAGTAAATTTAAACTTTAAAGAATGAGAGAAAGACGATGAATCCCTTTCCATTACTTTTCACAAGGTCATCCAAATAATTACCAAAAGGTGGCTTTAAACCCCAGAAGAGATGCTAATGACTAATATGAATTGGCCAGGTGTGCTATGTCATACTTAGATTTGTCTAGACTAATTATATACTGTACAGATGAGAAAAAAAACATTCTGCTGATAATTCTGCCACAATTCCTAATGTGATAATAACACTCAAATATGTATACATAGTCCATCCAGCTGATGGGTTTATTTACATAAAAAAGGTCTAACAAATTGTAAAACAATAACAATCCCAAACAATCCCCAGAAAAATGTCAAAGCCACGCACACTTTTTTTTATCTCACTTAGAGTAATAAATAAAAGAACTGTAATGACCTTGAATTACAATAATACAACTACTAGCAACAGCGCTACAGCAAATAGCCTAATATCTTCAGGCAAATATTACTGAAATGTTCTACAAAGTCCTGAGACATATCCTATGTCTGCAAACCAACAATAACAGGAATTCTGCATAACAGCATTCTGTATTTAGTTTAGGGGGCAGCATATTGTGAGCTCTTGGGCCTCCCTACACTAGTGGAACAGCTACTGTAAACGCTGCCTTTGTTTAGTCATTTGTTTTATGCACAGCTGGCTTGAGAAGTCCGAAAATGCTGGCCTGGTGAGAACCTTGTGTATCGTGTTTCACAATACATCCCTCAATAAGGCTTTGAAAACGCATGCGCACACACACACACACACACACACACACGCACACACACAAACTCCATGCCACTAATTGAGTTACTAAGGTGCCAACAACTCATTCACACACATTCCATCCCCCTCCTTTTAAAACAAAAAAGGAAAAATAGCCTCAACATTTCCATGTCCTTTTAGAGTGTTACTCTTCTGGTCTAATGAGCACTTAACGATGGCCCAAAGGGGGAGTAATAGGTACAAGGCCAGCTTGCTTGATGGGTTCCTTTGACACAGCATTGTCTTGCAGTACCGGTGGAAGGTTAATAAGGTCTGGCTTGGGCTGACACTTGAGGTTTGTTGGTCTACTTGGTCCTCTGGTCCATGCGCTGATGTCTTGATACAATCTCTACTGTTGCTTTTATTACAAAAACCAAATAATCCAGCATTGTCAGCCACAGATACCCTCCAGTTGAACTGCTGAAATGGATTCAGGCGTGTTATATCAAGCTTGGCTGAGGGTTTTTTTTTTTTTTTATGACCAGGATGAGATGATGCCATGGGTGTCCTGTATGCTGGCTTGAGTAGGACAGCAGCTGATACACACACTGTTCTGTTGTGCTCCCATCATATGTGCACCTGTCCTGGTTCATTTGTATCCCACTCCTGTATTAGCTTAACAAAAAGCCCATGCACAAGCATTGGGCTCAAGTGTTTATACTGAATATATACTGAAAGTATACTATTATACTTTATACTCTAAAATGCAGCCCGGAATATTCTTCATGGTGAATATCTAATTCTATTTTAGCATTTCAAACTATAGAGCTAACTTGATAGCTTTAGCAAGATATTTTATTATTTTACCAGCTTCATATAGTTTCTTCAAGCATGCCCCAAGCGCACACCCTGATTTGATATATCACCTCCAGACACTTCTAATCATCATGACAACCTTTGGATACCTGCATCCCTATTTGTTTAGTTTAGATCTTGTTATCTTCTGCCTCTCAATTATACACTTGACTTCTCAATGAACATGGCTTTGATGATAGAGCAGATTGTGATTAGTCCATATTATGGAAACCTAATCTGGGATTGTGCTCCTGAAGCCAAACAGCCACCAATTCCTGGATGGGTCTATCATTCAGCCGTTACCCTCCACCCAAGGAAGATTACCATGGAACGATTGCTAGTTTCAGCTGCCAAATGTACAGTAGTGGGCACCTCAAAAAGTACAGCTGCGTGTCACACACACACACGCGCATGCATGCATGCACTCCCACACACAAACACATAGCCTTTAATCTCTTTAAACTCCACATAACATAATTATCCCAGATGCATTTGGTAAATGCACTCTTTTTTTAACACAACACCCCTGAACAAAACTGTCAATTAACCTCCCCTCCAAACATTTTTATTCAGAATAGGGACTCTATTCACGTGCCAAATAACTCAACAGTGGATATTTGCAGTGTGCACATCCAAACCTAGTTGGGCACAGGTGCAGAGCAAAAACAGAAACTGCAGATGAAGGAAGAGAATTACACACACTGATTTGAACAGCTCTGAAAATCACAGATGATTGTCTGGCAAAAACCTTGGTTGTTGTACAGATCCCATAAAACATTTTGGATCAATGAAAATCAGTGTGCAGACTTTGCTTACCAAACAGGCACTGCTAAATGTCAGCATGTCTACAGCTTTTCATGGCTTTCATCTGAGGAGCTCTCCAAATATTTCTCTTCATCTATTCAAGGAAATTGGTGTTTGCATGAACAGATTCAATGAAAACATTTTGCTTTTGCGGATTAATATTGAAGGTGAAACTAAGCTTTAGATGTTATTAATGAGAATAATGTAAACCCGGAGCAAGGTAAAGTTTGGCAAGAAATGAAGGAGAATAACCTTTAAGGAAACTAATAAAAAGAAAACATAACCGACAGATTATGAAATAACAATTTGTTTGTTTATGTAACTCTTAGATTTGTCCACAAGAGAGTTGTAAAATGCATCTCATTGGAAATGCCTTTTGTTAAAATGCAATTAGTATTCTGGCACACAATTTGCCTATCTTTAGGAGCAGATTGTAGCTCTGTTTATAATTTATTTCCCAAATTTAATGAATGATA
>JAODUK010010553.1:0-29692 GCA_027564635.1 Typhlichthys eigenmanni | reverse complement strand
CGGACATATGACATTCCGCGGTTTGCTCCCTCTGCTGCTAGTCTGCTGAAATGCCTTAGGACAGCGCGAGGGTTAAAGCTACAAAACTTAATTTACTACCCCATCGTAAGTCCTTCCTTAAAACTAGCCTCTTTAATGTCAAATACTGCCCTGGCCACATACTTGACAGGAAAGTCCACCACTGTGTCTAGCTTGTCTCTCCAGCAGCGGTTGTAGGAGAATCTTTTTAGGTGGACCACAAGAATGCGTGGCAACGACCACAGGTCAAACTTCTTGGTGGCCTGCTGATGTTTCTTACAGGTGGGACAATACCTGTGTCAATGAGAGCACTTGTGAGATCACTACACCAAGAGGGCTTCCAGTCAGTGAATGCCTAGCCCTGGCTCTACAGCAACATACCACGGATCGTGCTCTCCAAGCGTCTCCATGGTAGTGAAGAGCTCAATGCAGTCCCTTAGGGCCACGGTGGTCTTCTTCTTCTGGGGTTGGAGAATGCTCTCGTGCTTCTCGAAGGCCTGGACACAAACATACGTATATACCAGGGTTCACTCTTTACAGTCAAATGTCATATTCCATGACTTGCATTGACTAAAAATCTGTATTTCCATGACCTATATTGAACAGAGAAACAGACCACAAGAATGATATCTGTGTAAACGATACACAGCCAGCATGGCAACGATAAAACAAACTTAAAAAAGGAAAAGTGATGATATTTTGCATACGTACTACTTGTGTATAAAATCAGACCGATCATTTAAAGTAGGGTTCTCTAATCCTGGTCCTAGAGGGCCGCTGCCCTGCATGTTTTAGATGTCTCCCTGCTCCAATACACCTGATTCACATGAATAGCTCGTTAGAATGACCAATTAATCTGAATCAGCTGTGTTGAGCAGGAAGACATCTAAAACATGCAGTGCTGCAGCCCTCCAGGACCAGGGTTGGGGAACACTTATTTAAAGATTTGTCGAGACATCTCAAAATGTAACACAACGTCTAGTAACATTTTTGAACTAAAATGGAAACGCGCTGCAAATCAAAGTTCCTGACTCTCCCGTGTCTGGAATAAACTGAAATTGCATGATAGTGCAGATGTTCCATGAGCATTGGGAAACCTGGTACAGAGGCAAGTGAGAGAGCGAGAAGCCATGAAGTGGGCCTATAGCGGGCCAGTGCAGAAAAGACCACTGACCTCTGCTTCCTGATCGTCGTAACACGATTTCTTTGCGTCCGAGTCCCAGTCTATCGCCACGGTGGAATGCGCTGCAGGGAAAACACACGGACACCTTTTAAAGCAAAACCATTTTGTAGATGAATACGAGGCCAACCGATGTGATCTCTAGAGCAACACTGACGGTTCAGTTTGAGGACGTTTCCGTCACACGGCAGGGGACTGATGTTGTCTGTCCCGTAAGAGTTGACCATGCTGAAGGTGAAGAGCTTAGGGGGCGCAGAGCACATCTTGGCCTGCTCTTCTTTAGAGCTCTGGTCCAAGTCGGGTGTATCTTCCTGCTCTTGGTCCTGCTCCGACCGACCGTTCTCTGGCTCAGGGCTCACCTGGTGGTCCATGGCCTCCTCCTCACCTACACACACACACGGGAATCCATTAGAGACACAATTCATGAGACTTAATTTTCCCAATGTAGTCTCGGGATACTTGTTCAACATGTAAAAACTCTCCGCTATACTTAGGCCATGTTTACTTTTGCACAGATTGACCCCGTGTCCAGAACGGTGGGACGATTACTTTACGTTTACTTTGCGTTCCATGAATGCACCAAATCCAGAAATAGACCAGACGCACAAGATGATCATGGGCAAGAGCGCAACACCTGTTCCAACTGAAGGATGTGTCCACAATGGCTGTCCCCAACAGTCAGATTTTACATTTCATGCATTTCATATAAGAATGATATAGCATACATGTACTGTAAGATTAAATATAACGGTAATAAAGCGACATTGGAACTAAATAGTGATAATGACAACTAATCAGAAAACACTAACAGGTTACACAAATGCAGCTAATACTTCCTATACATCAATGAGCAACACAAAAATTGTTGCAACATTTTCAAGGAAAAGTGTCTGCCAGTTAAAAATAAAAAGTTAAATCGATCATAGCCAACATTCAGTCCACTGAATGTTTCACTTCTGCATAATAACCGCCCAGCAATCCATCCTGGTTTATCAAGCTCCACATCTATTTGGCTTTGCATATCAGTCTGGAAACTCCATAAAAAAGGGATTTCTCAGTTGGTTACAGCATGAGTTCAGAAAACATCTGCTAATTATTTGATTAACACAGCCTCTAGTCACACATGCCTTTATATAAGAATGGAGTGTTCACACACATCTGAGAAACCATTGGAATTGTTCCATCTGAATTTTTTCCACCCATTGTTATTTAGAATAGACTGGTTTGCAATAAAGGCAGGGTTAGTAATTTTCGCTTGCTAATAATATCCCTCTGCGGTGTTACTCCGCACATCAAAACACATTCTGAATCATGGCGTAGTACTACGGGCTTTGTTGATAGGAGCATTTTTTTCTTTTCAACACGCACGGTAAGAAAGCGAAATGCAAGGATACATTTGGTAACAAAACATGTATTAGCTTACATATTAGCTTGCAATAGCCGACTATACCTTTAACTCTTGCACAGCTTGTGCACAGCATGCTGGCGGACCAATCAGTGTGGCTAAGTGCGATGATGTTGAAGTCAAGTGTGCGTTTCTAGATGGTTTCTAAGCAGCTTGCAGAGGTAAATGAAGCAATAGAAACAGTTGTAGCCGCGCCGATAGTAAACGGTTGTCCAGTCGCTTCAATATTAACCAGGCAACGACTGCAAACACTTCCCAGTGGAGCATATTGTTAAACCCGGCGAACATTAAGCTGTTCTAGGGGGTTGTATGATATAAAATGCCGGTATTAAGAACAAGGATCATTACAGAATCGTAAGGCAACATTGTTTGCGTTATAATTTACCATAGGCCTACTTGTTCCTGCAGCTAACAACACGGACAGCTGACGAAGGAGTTTTGTCTAAACGCGTGTCCTATCAGACACACACGTTCCCACCTACGGTAGGCCTTGGGAATACCACGTTACGACAAGGAGTGGCGCCTGGGTGTAGCGTGCAAGGCGGCTACAGACTTGTTGATAAAAGGGGATTTTTGCATTCATATCATTACTACTTCGACGCATCAGCATAACTTCTTCAACCTTTGATGTTTGTATTCTTCCGGTTCTGTGATCTAGGGCTTTGGGGGGGGGGCGGGGTTAGCAATGTGATTAAGCTGCGCTCGTTTGTTGGACGTGTTATTTTTTATGTTATTACTTAGTCAAAATGTTATTTTGACTGCCCCCTACTATAAAACAGAACATCTGGCGTGATCCATTCTGCTAGCTTACCATCACAAAGCCCATTGGGCCCATTGCGGGTGTCCACGTGGTTGCCGTTGTTACTGGACGCAGTGCTACAAGACGCTCCTTCCGACAGCGGGCTGCCACAGCCACTGAGACTAGAGGATGCTGAACATTCAGCCTGGCTGCAGCTTGCCGAGGCAGAAGCTTTGCTTTCACTCCAGGAGTTGGCAGCCTGCTTCACATAGCGCCTGTGGAGAGGGAGAGCAGGGAGCACGTCAGTGTGGTGCGCATGAACCCCCACAAGAATATCCCCAAAGTGACACTTCATGGTCGCATATCAAAGACCTTTCATGAGACCATGTCATTTCATATCTTTTTAATGGTTGCCCTATGCCCAAATCAAGCAATGTCTGCATTTATGTTACTTGCTTTCCCTCTCTTTAAAAAAGGTATATCCAGTCATTCTGCAGAAAGACTGATGTTATTTTAACTTGATCAAAACAAAAAACACCTCTCCCTTCAATGCCGTAGGGTGCTCCCTCAGAAGCTCCGCCCCACACATGGGAAAGACACTACCAAGGCTAGGATAATATTGTGTGGTGCGCTCTGCACCACTTTGTTTATGGTCATATTTATGGGGCCAGAGCTGTATAGAAGTACCAGGTTATATAGCACACACAGAATGGTAAGGTAAATATTTGGTGAATTTGACAGAACGTGTATTAGCTTACAAGGCTTACTATACCTTTAAGCTGCTTTACCTTCACAGCCTGAGGCCAGACAGATGCTGTAGTACAACAGCCCCTATACAAGCCTTACCACATCCAAAATGACAAGCAGGATAACATTGTGTGTGTTGAGCTGCGGCTACAAGGAGGAAGCGGTGTGAAGTGTGCAGGGCCATGTAAACGCAGGCAGGCGTGGGAGCGTCAGCGTACCCACCCGATCCTCTCCAGGATCTTGAGGTACAGGACATTCGCCGTGAGGTTGTGCCTGGGCACTGTGATGAGCAGCGGCTGGCCGAACAGCATGGTGCCCGTGGAGCCGCCGTGCTTGGGGTGGCGCTCCCTGAAGTACACAGGCAGACTCATCCTGTCAGTGTCCTCCTCCTGCACCTCATACCTGCCAAATGGACACACACAACTTCATGTAAACTTATAGTTTCAAAGTTGTTGAGAAGAAGAAAAAACATTTTACACCACATCCAGTAACATTTTCATTAATTCCATAAACTTATCTCTGGCAATCGCCTTTTAAAAATTCCACAATACTCCAGAAATTACATGAGCAGTGGGAACCGTGAGGACCTTTATTTACACAGAAATGTTTGATTGAAAGTTGTTTCAAGTCATTTAAAATGTAATTTAGCTATTAACATTTGGCAGAATTATAGCCCCTATTATAATAATGAAGAATAATCATATTTTAATGGAGAACATCAGGATATGGTACCATGCATGTGAGAAAGGCTACTGTTGGCATTTGTTGTGTCCCCCGGACATTAAGCATTCTAAAGATCAAATAGGCTTTTCTTTTCGTGCGTTCTCAATATGCGAACGCCGGGAGGACGGGCGGAGCATGTTTCTTTCCACAAAAACTCAGCCTGCATTGTCGACCACGCCCCTTTTATGTGAACGTGCATCAACTCAAACGAAGTTGACATCGACTTAACCAAACAACATCTTCATCACAGTCGTTTAACACAAATGTAGGCTAGCAGAGTTTGTAAACCCTGACTTTCCCTGATAACCTGAGTTAAATCTTAGTAGGTCGAGCTCTATTCGTAGTATAGGCCACAGGTAGATTCAGTGACAGCTAGGGCTGTCGCAAATAACCGCAACACCGCTGTGTTGCTAACTTAACCGCGGGCAATTATCGCAATGTCAAATTTTATTCCCCGCCCCCCCATGAGCCTAGCCCATCGACTGAAGTTTTATTTAGGGAATGTGCGCTATTGAAGTGCACATTTTTCCCAGCCCCATTGTAGCCTTTGGGAATGTATGCATTTATGACACTGATGTTCCGCTTTACTGCACTTTACTACAGATTTGTAGCAAACTGTTCTGTTTGGGCAGCATGCCTGCAGCTAGCGCACCGCGGATGTATTGGCAGCGCGCACACACTTCGAGTAATTATTTTGGGACATGTCTATTTCTTGTGTGAAAGAAAATGGAATAGATGTACCCTAACATTTTGGGTTGTTAAAACTGAAAACAGCCCAATCACTTTTCTGTCTACATGCAAAAGATACAAAGATATGCAGCATGGCGCATCATAAACTCTTGATCTTGCGCTATTTAATTTGCTTTTAATTAGTCATAATGTCTAGCTGACATTTTGATCAAACATATTCCGACCGTGATTGCATACCTACAGTCAGAACACCGGTGCACTAAACTTGTAGCTGATATGCCATTGCACAATTGTCTTATTACGGACTGAGATCACTTTGCCTAGAAATTGTGTTTATTCCCCAGAAACGCGCCATTTCAGAAGCTCTCCGCCACACACTTGACCACTAAAAAACAAAAATATGGCAGCAATACCGCGCTATTAAACCAACCTAAATCACTGCATGGAAAATTATTTAACTGCGACAGCCCTAGTGACAGCTAGTATACGATATTACTAGGGCTGCACGATTCTGGATAAAATGAGAATCACGATTTTCTTGCTTAGAATTGAGACCACGATTCTCTCACAATTATTCCCCCCCCCCACTCAATAAACAATATATGTCCATGTCTAGTTATCTCTATTGCACTGAGACTCATTTAGGTGACACAAAGTATCAAAACATGACTGGCATGTCAACTTTGGACAACAGAAAGGGAATTCTCCTGTTTTTAACTTAAATGCAACAGCTTCATGAATTTAACAATGAACAAAAAAACTCTTAAAAACACTTATTTTAGTAGAGCTAGTTTGGGAAGGGGTGGGGGGGCTCATAAAAACATGGCATCATTATATTATGAATGTAAAGGTGGTGGGAGTGCATGGCGACATTTGTGTCGTTGTCTTGTAGAGGACAGTGCTGCCGTATGTGTGTTCTAGCGTTTTGCCTCTTAATCTGAATTAGAGTTCGAATTGGAGTTGCAAGCTTGACGCCTTCCTTGTTTACGTCAAGAAAGAGTAAATAGTAGGCCTATGGTTCGATTTCACGAGGATCTAACATAGGCCAAAATCATTGCAAGATAAAACGGATGGACATTTTTATTCGGCTGAATCATCTCTCATTTCGAGATGCGGGATTGAAAACGGCACCTGAACAGCTGACCTGTAGACTACCTTAAAACAGAACCCAACTGATCAGAAAGACGGTAACGTCCTACTCCAGTTGCCTAGCTGGCAATAGCGCTTTACGAAAACCTGCGTTAATGGCAACAAAATATAAGTGGTGTTGCATGCCTTTTGCCGCAATATAACTCCTCTTTCACTCTGCCGGTGATTCACTCATGCTCGCTCTCACTAATGTGCGCATGCCTTCTGCTCTGCGTCACGTGGTGTTACGCCATCATTTGTTGATGGAGATAGTAGTGTGCTTGTTTGACGCAGCTGATGTCCTTAATGAAAATATGGCACAATCCTTCTAATGTAGAAATGAGATGGCATATAGGTATCAATTGAGATCACGATTTTGCAACTATTAATCGTGCAGTCCTAGGTACTACTTACACAAAGATGTCATCTTTCTCCATTATTTGGTTAAGGCCATCATCTCGCCTGTAGATCTTATGGAAGCGGTGATTGTAGACATCTGCCACCACCATCTAGAGACACATACAAATGGAGAGTTGGATGGACAACAATGGCATAGCTCTGCCTGCCCAACAGGAAACACTCGAGTCCTCTTACATTTTCTGGGGGGATTCCACTGTTCCTGGACAAGGCGCTGCACAGGTCTGACACCGCACCCAGCTTGGGTACCACCACTCTGTACTGAAAGACAGGAACCAAAGATAGAGAAGCCCCACTTTCAATACAGGCTAAAGCAGGATGTTCAGGGTACTGGTGCTGTAGTAACAGTGGTCAAGTGAATTTAAAGAGCCCTTAATCACATGGAAACTAACAACACCCCCTTAACATGCTCCTCCTCTGGGCAATGGAAACCCTGTGTAAAAACCATGTGGGAGAGAGACCCCAGAGGGACGACCCCACACTTCCAGGACAGTTAGGATGCAATAGGTGTCAACAAGGCAAACAATTAGCAATTAGAAAATGAACTCCTCTGAGGATGTGGACTCACCTGCGTGGGTCTGGACTGAGGGTCCGAGCGCACCAGGAAGACCTCCATGGTGCGGTCCTTCTTCATGGGAAGAGGCAACGTGAGGTAGCAGAACGGGTCGAAGGTCACTGACACCTTGGAACACTCGGGACACACCAGCGTGGATTTGAACAGGCCGTGAAAAATGTCGACGATAATAGAGTCATTGCGTAAGCGGTGATTAGACCAGGCTTCCGTTGCTACAATCTGGAGTGTCGCAACCAGGAGAGAAGGAGGAATAACACGTTTGAAGCATTGAAGAATAAGCTGATGGCTGGCTCACAGCAACACAGCACTGGAACTCATTCAAAATCAAACATCAAAGACATTGACTCAGTACAGAATTGAATACCATTACGTGCATCAACACCATCACATAGATTAACTTTAACATGATGTCTATTGACTGCACCTCATCTGGACGACCCTCTGCATCTCTAAGTGCCAGATAAGGCTTCTTCTTGACGCGGTTCAGATCTTCGTGGAGCCCGTCCAGCAGGAAAGCCAACAGCTCTTGGGAGTCCTGCTGCTGGTATCCTGAAAACTGAGGGGCAAATCGTCCAACCTGGGTCTGGAACATAAATAGAGAAACACCATTTTAAATGGTGGTAGCACAGACAGACTCTTTTCCACAAACTCACTCTGGTAGCACTCAAAAAAAAAGAATTAATCATATCAATGATACTACCAATGATCCGTTCTAATTAATAGGCTGACCAATAATGTCCGATGATTATTTTGATGTACGTTCTAGCTGCATTTGTAGTAAAATGAACATTTTGACTGAAAGACTGTCTGACACCACTCACTTTGAAGGTGCGTGGCGCAACATAGCTGCTGCGACTGAGCCACATCTGCTTGACCAGATCAGCATAGGCCTCCGCAATTTCCCCCCTCATTCCCAGTGGATTCTCCCGGTTGATTTCTGCCTCGTACTGGTCATTCAAGAAGTATTCTGTGAGGGGGGATGCATTGCTCAGGCACTGCAGAGAACAGTGGAGAAGTGTGATACATTTACCTGGGTGTAATATTATAATACAAAAATATTTATAAAGCACTTTTCATACAGGTGTTGAAGCACGAATAAATTACTAAAGAAACAAAATGAGAAACTTGATGCAATCAATAATACAAAAAAAAAGGAATTAGAAACAGGATATTACAAATTAAATATTACAAACAGAAAACATTCCCTGGTGGCATATTTTCTTTATCCCTCTAACTGGCATTTTCCCGTCTTATTGGCAATTACAAATGTGAGACAATAGGATTATTTCTCACAGAGAACAAACACATGTTGTCAAGATGTTCATTCCTCAACAAATTTAAGATATCCAAAACAAATGTGAGGTAGTTCATTCCTCTCCAAAACAGATACAAACGCGAGGCCATAGAATTAAAATGGTAAAAGGCCATTCTTTGCTGCTGTCTGCTTTTGAAGGAAAACCATTCCACCACCTTGAGTGAGTCCTACCTGAAGAGCTGAATTCATGAAACATGTGTTTCCCAGATTACTGAGGCCGCACAGGCCAGGTTGGGAGTGGGACTCTCTGTAGTTGTAGGAGGAGCTATAGGAATTGTAGCCCCCCAACCTGATGAAAAAACAAAAAGAGCTGTCAATGAGGATTATATTGACAACTCATAACAGTTTAAGAAACTAGCCATTAAAGCTTGAATGCAATTTGACAGAACATTCTCTTTTAAGCACATTCGGTCATTTACGCAACATAATAGAATTAGCTGTCAACTGTCATTGTATCCAGCAAACACATCATTGATAATGAATGCACTGGATGCCGATTAATAGAGTTGACGTATAACAGAAGGGACTACAGATTCTTAGGGAACTTTCACTAACTCATTAGGATTTAAATGAATTACCAAAGCAAACACCAAGCATGGTCCACAAACACATAGTGTTTTGTGGCGTGATGGGCATTAAGTGTTCTTGCCTGTTGCCAGGAGATGTGCTGTTGTTCAGTGTGTAGCCAGTGGTACTGCTGTTATCTCCATTGGTAACTGTTGAGGAGATGGTGGCAGAGGAGTTGGGGGACAGTTTTGGGGAGGTAGTGAAATTCCTCGGTGGGGTTGCGCAGGATCTGGTGAAGACAAAAAGACACGTCTCAGAGAGCAGCATTCAAAGTGATGCATGTTAGTGCGGTGGAAGGTGCCTTACTTTTCTAAAACCAAAATTGTCAAAAAATAAAGTCATGGGGTTTCTCTTTTGTTATCGTCACTGGCAATTCCACATGCAAAGCATTTAGCTAACTGTCACAGCCACACATTTTTCACTAATATTATCTTCCATGTTTTGTACTTTGTCATGTCACTTCATTACAAGTATTACTCACTCCCACTATCTTATATGTGTGCACATCAGTAGCCTATGCACTGGGAGCAATCAGGGTGAAATAATCTCTGGCAAGTGTCACATTTTATGTCTGTCTGTTGAATAATTTGCATTTTATCTGGAACTCTAGGGACTGTATTTATTCAATATTGGTAGAAACTGGATTTGGAAAGAAAGCTGCTGTTTTCAATGTGCACTGCACAATAATGTTTTGTCCCAGTGATCAGCATGGGTTATGTTAGTTACATTGTTAAACAATGAGTGAGTTAAACACCAATTCCAATAATTGTGTCATTATAAAGTCACTGTTATTATCGTTATATAGAGACATTCACGTGTGTTGACGGTATCTTAGTAGTGGTCATCGTAGTAGACGCGCTAATCAATTTGGCTTTTATTTTAGTTATAAAGTAACATTGTGTCGTCGCTATGATCTTTCTCCATCGCTGACGCTAGCTCCTACAGTCTGACTGGTTCAGTCAGCTGTTGTCATTAATGCGCGACTCTTTCCCCATTATCTCTTTAGGGAAATTTTAAAGGACTCATTTCATACTCCTTTTCACTTGTTGACAGTTCCTTGACTTCTCAAAGCAATGTAGTTGACCAGCTTAGGTGAGAATACCACATAAATAATGTGGAATAGCATGATCACAACCACAACTCTCGAAAAACTATCAGATTTCAGTGACTGTTGCTTTAAATTTAACAAGCCACTGCCCACCCCGACTTCCACGTATCGATGTTGACTTGAGGCTACGACTGCTTTACTGCTAGTACTCAAACACGTTTTGAACATAATTTTATTGCTTTTGAACCACATATGGTTTATTTTCAGCAACCTTTTACTTAGTTTGTGTACTGGCGAGCAACATCAGTTCCTTGCTTTATACTACGTAGCTGGCCATATCCACATTGGGGCGTTACCAAACACACTGTGTGCAGTAATCTACGCAACATACGCAACTATTCTCTCATTCACCTGTTTCGCCGACTCTCTCCCTTTTTTAGCAAATACAGACCAGGAAGCTAACAGTCCACTTTGAAAGGCTTACTACTTCTCCATGTCACATCGCCATCGCCAATTCAAAAAACAACTAGAAATACTTTGCTTTCATGGAATGTGTCCTTCAAGTGTTAAAGCGGGAAATAAATATGTGGGCAGCTTTAAGACAAGTTGAAACACTAGTTAAAGCGGGAAGTAAATATGTGGACAGCTTTAAGACACAGTGACTTGTCCTGGTTAAGAAACACAAAGTATAACTTACTTTGGAAGGGAGGCTTGTCTTGGCCATGTGCCATCCTCATTCTTACGTTCAATGACAAGCACCTGTTGAAGAGCAAGCAGATAAGAGCCGTCATGTAAATCTCAGTCATTGCTAGCATTCACTAAATACATTTTATCTGCCATTTCTAAACACAAACTACCTTCCTTCAATTACAGTGGCTGGCATATGCATGCATGCATACATATTGACAGCATTATATGCTGTAAAGAGTTAAAACAAACAAAAAATCATCTAATTTCAGGCTTTGTGATTTGTGACCAGAAGTAAAGGCAATGACAATACTGCATTGACATATTGACCTTATAGCTCTACAGAGTAGCATTAGATATTGTGATTTTATGATGCAAGTTGAATTTAGTGTGAAATCATAGGTAGACCATAGATGCAACACACGGTATTTGGGGTAGTCTATATTTTACTATGTTTCCCAAAACATAATAACAGAGCCAATGCAAAGTAAATCCTGCGGAGAATGTTTACATTACAGGTAATTGGCAACTTCTTCCTTTAGACCTATATAGCCTACTATCACTGCAAACAAAAATTGCTTTTACTTTTTTAAATTGCAGACACTACAGCTACTGTATTACAGTAGCCTAGGTCTAAAGCTGGCTAATCGCCGCTAGCGTTAACGTTATATCGGGTTTCCTCTGATTTTATTATCTGCAATTCATTAGTCTGTGTCAGAGCTATGGTAGTAGTACTATTTGGTTTAGATGAGGAATGGCGCCTGAGTAAAGTGTTCATGAAGACTGCCCACTAGTTAAGATGATTTTTGCATTGATTTCAACACTACAAGTAGACATATTTATAGGCATCAGCAATATCATCTTCAAGCTCTCTCGCTCTGTGAAATTGCCTCAGCAACAGTTAGCAGGGGGCATAGCTACCACTGAGAATATTCTGCGCTAATTTTGTTGTCACATAATTTTCTCCTATAATTAATTCATCGAAATTATCGTTATATTTTGACAGTTATACACACTTGTATGCATGTAAAAAATAAAGAGAGGCTGGATTATATATATATATAAAAATATATAAAATTTGCTGTACCTGTCCTTGAAAGAGTCCAGCATCCTGCACAGTGCTGTCTGGCTTGTTCAGCTGCTCAAAGGTGTTGCTCATGTATTTGTTCCAGAGCCGCGTTTCCTTTTCGGATGGGATTTCAAAGAGTGACCTCATCTCCTTCTCAATGGTATCTATAGGAAGTAAATAAACAACATTGTTTATTTATCTCTTAATTATATAGGAATGTGTCAATTCATTTGGTCTATCTAAAACAAAATGACATCAAGCCGAGCCTAACCTATGGTGTCAGCTTTACTGAAGTGCCGTGTCACTACATTTTCCATGTTGTCATTCTCACACAGGTTCAGCTCCAATAAATAGACTTCCACCTTACAGTGCTTGACAAACATCCCATGTTCAACCACCTATCACGACACAAAACATATTTGATAAGAGCTTAGTCGTCGGTATAGGGAGGGGCACAATAAAAGCAACGTCAAGCAGCATTACCTTCCGGACAATTGGTCTCTGGCCATCCAGACAACCATACCAGCTGACAAGTTTGTTCCATGCCTCAGTGGGTACAAGGACATAGTCCAGCTCATCAATCAGGTGTTCTTTCAGGACTTGGGTCTCATGGTCTGTACAAAAGGAAACACATCAAAATAATAAATTCAATTGCAGGCTGGGAAACATATTGCACCTTTTGTGGTCCATATACAGATCTAATACTGCGTTCAAGACTACTTATTTTCAAACAGCAACCAACTCAAGGGAAACAAATGATTGCCATACTACTACTAATCACTTGTATACAATAAATGTCTTTGTTACCATGGCATCAGTTGGGCTCAGGTCAGCAGAAAGCATTAAGCAGCAATTGTGATACATACATTTATTAGATTATATATTATGTTACAATGATTTTGTTTCATCTTAAAATGGTATACCTGAGAACAGCCCAGAGTTATCAATTGGTCCTGGATAGAGACTGTGTTCCCCAACATTGTACATGTCCCAACTGTCAAAGCCCACATATTTCTTCCACTGTTTGAACCACCGACTGTCTATAAGAAACCTAAAAAAGAAAGTTGTGAATTAATAAACATGTATCTTAGGGAAGAAACATTAAAAGTATAGCTGTACCGATTCCAACTATACAGTTAGGCCTTATACAACAGGCGTTTCAATCAAAGACAATGTCACCAATATGTTACATTATAACAGAACCTAACAAACTACAGTGTAAAGAAACAGCAAGGTAGAGAGCTTTAATCTCATCACAAGCAGAAATGTCTTCTACTACATGATCTTGTTAGACTGAGAACTCACATACAGAGGTAGCCCAAGCGTATATTTTGCTCTGAGAGACTACCACTGTAGAGTAATGAATTAAAATGTTATGCCCCCCAACCGCAATGTAGCAGTGCCTTAGTACCAGCAGAAACACTCTGCATCTCTAATCAATAATGTTGCCTCATTCAGTGTCTCAAAGGAGGTTTAGCTCATCCATTTCACTATCCAAACAGAATGGTTATAGCGCAGAGAGAGCTTGTGTTAACAATTAGAAGTAGGTTTGATGAAGAAGGTAGAGTTGGTCGTTGATTTAACGTGACCACCAGTCCCTCCATAAAGTGCAGTCGGCACGCCTTGATGTGACATCGTTTTAGGGTACAGTACCCAATGTACTATATATACAATGTTTCCATTCAACATAGGCAGTCTCAAAAGACTGAGCTGTTGTCGACGGTCGCCTACGATAACTAGATAAAAACAACAAACTTGCATTCATTTAAACTTAACGTGTACGGTATGGTATTTCATTGGTTTGCTGGGAACCGGTTGGACTGACGAACATTCAGGAATTGAAGTCAAGGCCTTACCGTAACATGTCAACATGTAAGCTAGCCAATGATTTAGCCAACGTTAGCCTACCTACCTGACACAATATCAGAGTTAATAGTCTATAAATCAGTAAGATGTCAAGTAACGGTTGGCAGCCTTTGGTAGGAACTATCACCTTTGTGGATTACGTTGATAAAGCTGATTGAACAGTATGACTTCAGCGTTAACGCGCTAGCTAACAGTAACATCGACAACAAGCTTCGGATTTCAGAATAAGAACCATGGCTTGCATCGGCCCTGTGGGCGTCGTTAGCCATCCGCACACCATTAGCATTTCCCGTTTATGATTAGCTATCCGGCTAACGTTAGCTACTAGCTAACTCGGTCAGCCCCAGCCGATTCTTACCATTCATCGCCTTTTCGTAGAGTTGTTTTAAGAAGTGACCCAACGGTCTGTTTTTGACTTTCAGTTGTAGGTGTAGGTATCTGAGCAGCTACCGGCTCCGAGTCTGCCGCGCTACCCGCCTCGGGTCCGCCTCCCTCGGCCATCATGCAGTGAGTGTACCGGTGCCGTGAATGCGCGGTTGTAGATTCTCACTTGCGCGAGATTTTTTACTTCAACTGACTCGGGGTGTTCTGTAATCAGTATCTGGTATCTCCTCGGCTGCGTACTTCTTGACTTCCATTTCATCAAACCTGTATGTGGCTAGTGGTGTTAATCATATCAATATGTTGTTAAATAGTGGAATCGTAGGCAAAATGTAACCAAACGTGTGTTTTCTAAAGCTAATTGAACTCACTAGAATACAAATAGGGTAATACTGGTTGGTAGGGTTACAGGAATAATCTATCCGGTGTAGTGTAATAGGCTCGATACAAATAATGAAAAGCGTTGGTAGTTAAACAGGCTTTATACAAAACACACAATAATTACAAATTGAATTGTAAATAAATATTTCAAAAACTAACATTGAAACTGCAAAACAAACATGTTATTGACAGTAATATGGATACAATGCATCAGACAGTAACAAAACACATGGTTTATAAATTATCATGATAGTAGGCTACATTAGTATCAATAGTTTTAGGCCTGTTGTTAAGTTACATTTGGCCACATAGGTTAGGACTGAAATAAATGCTAGTTAACATTCTATACAAAATTAAATCAGTGGTCAAGCCACATTATCACAAACAATTAATGCATTTAATTAGGCAACATATATTTTTCCAATGTACTTGTTTGAACAATGGCTAAGCATTACTTTCTAATATGATTTATCAAAAGCAGAGCCAGTGTATTTATGTATTCCAGATAAGCAGATAAAAACATTCAGCCATTGATAGTGAGAGGAACATGATGGTACATATTAAGTGAATGGACAATTTGCATAATTTTAGGGACTAGTCCAACCTCTACTAATAAACCTAAAACTGCAAAAAACTTTCCCTGCAACAAACTAAATCAAAAGTTTCCCAGTAGGAATAAACAGGAAATCAGAAGATGCCAGTTGGTAACTCTTTACTAAACAGCCCATCAAGGTCAAGTTCTCTGCTCATCAGATCCTCTTCAACGCTCTCTAGCGCCCACTGATGGTCAGTCAATTCAAGTGCTTCCCACTCAGCCTAGAATTAAAGACAATTTAATTGGAACAAGTGCATTAAAGAATGTGCTTATTCATTTGTTTAGCAGACGGCATGATGTACCTTGAAAGCTTTGTTTGTATCTGCAGGCATGGCCATGGCAGCACCACTCATCTGTTCCTGCATGATCCTGGACTGATCTGCACCTAACATATTACAATCACATCAACATCTCAATAATGAACACTGATATCCATATACAACTTGTATGTTTGGAATGCTGCCATGACAAAGTATTGCGATCTGTTACACTAACATGTTAAAAATAACAATTACTAAATTATTTACTTAATCATTTGTGAAACACAGGCAAACATTTTCAACACATAATCCCATCCTAGTGTACACAAAAAGTTACAAGTGGATATGAATACCATTATCTTGTCCAAGAATCAATGAATACATGCTTCGCAGGCCAAACACATTAAGGAAATACCACGATGCTGAGCTGACCCTAGAATAATCAACACACAAGCATATTGAAAAGCACAATTTGTAAATATCACATAACACATTTGTTCCCCACCAACATCTGTTTGTTTGTACAATTTACCAGGAAGCATCCAGTGAAAGTAGCTCTATTCCTTGTTGCAGCATTGGCTTGAAGCGTAAAGTAAGAGGGAAGGGAACCTTAGCTATGAGGGAGAGAGAGATGTGAAGGTAATAAGACTCATTCAAAAAGTCATGCTGTATACAATGTATGTCTCTATAGTAAATGAGAGCATTACTTGTTACAAATCCAGAAAAGGTCCAGTTGATCCATCCTCCAATTAGAATCATGGGAAGCACATTGGTCACATTTCCTTTCATCATGTCTGTCAGCATACTGGGATCTGAGTAAAGGAAATGAGAAGAATACGATCGGCCCAACTTCAATACTCCACTGTAATAACTTGATAATACACAGATGAGCCAAAACATCTGTCGAGCCTACGCCAATCAAGGCATAGTAAAACATTTCTTTCCAGTGAATCTAAAAATTCTACAAGGATTGTGTCAAAGGAAGATTTTGCATTTGCATGTACAGGACGTTGTTATACAGATCCCCAATTCCAAAGCACTCTGGCATATGGGCTTGCATCCACAAGACGGTTGTTGGCTGCATCAAAAGGCAGGTAGTTACATTGTTGGAGGTGCGAGTCAGGCTACAGTGCAGGGCCTAGGCTATGGCGTACACCCCGCCCTATCTGTAGGTTACGGCATAACCTATCCAAAAGTATAAATTGGCCTTTATGAGACCAACAACCTCTCAGTCTCTTAATCTCTGTCCATCCTCAGACCACCTTCGCTGTTGACTGGGAGCATCACACACAAGTCTTCACATTAGAGAGATGCTCTGACCCGGTAATGAAACCTTGTCAAAGTGGCTCAGTTCTTTATGCCTGCTGTTTCTCACGCATTCCAACATACCACGCTTTTATCTACATTCCCCTGCATACTTGTATTCTTATTTTATATGATTAGTTTGTCTGTTGCTGCTGCTAACTTGGCACGGACTAAAGCTTACACTTCCGAGGCCAAGATACTAAGTATTTTGTATTATCAAACTGATAGTTGAGTAATGCAACTGCTGCATAGAAATATTTGTTTTAGGGAATCTGAAGCAACACCACGTTTTACCCATGGACATGTTCATCAAAACAAATACCTGTCATTGGAGAAGGAGGTACAACCTTTCTTTTGGTCTTTTTGAAGAATCCATCTTCTTGGTTGTTAAAGTAGAACTTTCTCATCAAGAAAGACTAAAAGGACATTGAAACAAAAACATCATACTTGTTCTTACATATTTAAATTAAATACTGTAATTTTCACTGGAACATATTAATAACTCATCTTTGATTTGCATTATATGAGAGCATAGCCCGTTTGATGTTTAAGTACTGCATAAGCAGGCAAATAAAACATCTAAAATTACCTGTTTTGGAATGTATTTCCCATTCTCTCTGAGAATTCTGCTCCTAATAAGGACCTGGCTGGAATTTTAGATATACAAACTATTATAAAATTCAACAATGCATTTAAAGACTAATGAGTGCATGCATGCATAACAGTAGATCGTACTACCTATCAGACACTTGTTCTAAAGTCAGCTTTTTGTCACTCTGAAGTAGGATGGACACATAATGCCGGATCACACCCACAAGGAAGGTGATGAAGACAATGGGCAACACCACCCAAAGTCTAATGTTTGAATCCAGCAGAAGCTCTGGCTCAGCCATAACTTGATAACTGAAAAATAAATACAGGATCCAGCCACACGAAAGTGAGAGAACATACTTATAAGGGTGGGCACTAGAGATGTATTCTACACACAGTAGCCAACAGAATATGTGCCGGTACCCTCATTATTCTCGTTTTCTATCCTAATATAATAACTTATCCAGCCCCACAATACCCTCTATTGGTAAAGATTATAATTAATTTATAACATTACGTTGGCATTTCCTATACGATAACTTTTTAATCCAAACAAACGTACAATCCCTGTCAAATCGGCGAAATAGGATGCGGGCTCCATGCTCTACACTACAGTTCTGTAGTTCTATGATCACACATAGGCCTACGTAACGTAACGCTACGTTAGGAATCTATAATTGCACAAGATGACCTAACGTCACAAAGTATTAAAAAAAAAACATAATTTAATGTATCTGTGTTGGCTGTGTATGTTAACTTTAGTTTACGCGTGTAACCGCTACGGTACTGGCAGCCAACCAGCTAGGCTAGCTAGACTAAGCTCCCTATATTTTCCATATGTAGGTGCTGAGCTCGCTATTTTAGTTGACTTACCACAGTAAAGGTTAACGAAACGTTAAAGAATGTATGTCCTAACTGCAGACGACTAAAATATGTTTTGGGGGTGTTGTATATCCTCTCGGTCGCATTAGAAAAACATCTTGCTACAACTGACCGCATCTAGAATCCACTACTAGTAGGAGAAGGAGCTGATGAGAGCAAAGCATTTGTTGAAGAGCATATCCGCAGCACTTCCTTACTGCAGGTAAGCCTCCTACAGCGCCACCTCATGGTGATGGGTAAAACTCAAGTGCCAGTTCCTTCGTGGTTGCGTTCATAAAATCAAAATACTTAATGAACATCTATTAGTTGCTTCAACAATATGTATGGTTTTTTATAGAGGAGCCATAACGATATAATAACGTTTTAATACAGACAAATATTAATGAAAAAAAATATATGATTTTTGTTTAACGGCATCACCGTCATTTATTCTGACAATGGGCTGTAATACAACGACATACAAGCATGGTAAACACATAAAACTATAAGAAATAAGAAATGGTGTCAAACGTGTGGGTGGGGTGAGGTCATATATCATATCCTGTGTGGGTGGCGGTTTAAGCGACGGGTAGACTACTGTAAACAAGCAGCTAAGCAGGAGCTAACGATCGACAGACCGCGTTTGCTTGGTTGGTTACAAAACCAGAATCGATCACTACACCAACTATACTTTTGTCTCTGTATTTTTGTATATTTTGAAAATGTAAGTAATTGTGTAGATTCAGTCGTTGCTCAAATTATTGACAATTTAAACATTTAACAAACAGCTAACGTCAGCTAGCTGTGGCCTTATCTTGTACCGTACCGTACTATAGACTACCAATGTCTGCTGCAAAACCAACGCGAAAATTACTGTATTTATATAATTTTTCGCAGCATAAATAGGAAAATACATAATTTAGCTACTGACTATATGTTGCAGCAATTACTTTTGAGATAATATGATTTACTGTGTAAAGTGACGTGAAGGCCTGGATTGCAAATGTGGGTATGTTGCTATAGGTAATATACCCATTTTGAGGTAATATTTTATGTTTGATGTGTTTCACTTTTAGACACCAAATTATGTAGTATTTATTGCGCGTGCAGCATAGAAATCGAGTCTGAGCTACAGTGAAATAAAATAAATTGTATTTTGCTTTTCTTACAGTTTTCATTGAACGAACAAATCTTGTCGCCAGTGCACCATGGGCGCTGATAAAAGGTAAACATTAAGCCAGGTCTGTTTTTGCCAGTTATTTTCCCCACTAACAAATGTTTAAAGATAAAATACTGACACTATAATATGATAATGTATTGTTCTGTGTTTGGTAACCGAGCGTCAGTCATCTCAATATCCAACTTTTATTTAAAGTCTAGATTGAAGTAATTGTAAAAATTCACGAGACGAGTGCTCTGCTAAAGTTCTGAGAAACCTTGCAATTATTTTATTTCTGTTTTGGCGTTGGCGAAGTCTTCCTTCTGTATTAAACGTCCACAATGGAGTGAATGCACCCTCAAAAACATTGAGTTTTTAATGATAAAGTAAAATGTATATTTACTTCACATCCTAACACTTGTGTTGTGTGTTCCTTTTGTATTCCAGGCTCAGTCGAGGAGAGCGCAGTGGCAGATATGGCTCAGACGGAGGAAGAGATGATACAGAGTGGAACGACAGGCGAAACCGAGACTTAAACAGGGAGTATGACCGTCGCTGGAGTGAAGACAGGCACAGAGACCGCTTTGACGATCATAGAGACAGAGATAGTCCCGAGGTCAGTGAAAATGTATACCACAGAATCTAAAAGATTCAGACCTTTTTTAAAAGTAGTAAATTACATTTTCAAACATTTGTTGTGGCTCGTTTGTAACAGAGGAGTAGAAAGCGCCACAACAGTGACCGGTCTGACGATGAATATGATGGGGATTATCCGGACCAGGATTACAAGATGGAGCAGGAAGAGGAGAGCAAGACTATTATGCTCAGGGGTCTCTCGATTCACGTCACAGAGGACGATGTACGTATCCTTTCAAAGTTTTATTCATGTATTTTTCTTTTTAGTCAGGCAGTGTGGAAAATAGAAATGGCTGAGTTTGATGCTTATTCTCTGGTCCAGATCCGCGCAGCACTCGAGCAGCTACCAGGACCCCAGCCCGTGGACATTCGCCTTATGAAGAAAAGAACAGGTGAGTGATGATGGTTATGATGAGGAGGAATTGCTTGCTCGCGTACATATCCACAGTGGCGCAGCATTCAAACCCCCTTTGCCTCCCCAGCGCTTTGTCACAACAGAATGTCTGATGTAACTCTCAGATGATGCTTTGTGTTCTGTAGACTGTTTGTGTGAACTAGAGGTGACTGTATGGCCAGGTAAGATGCTAGCGATATGTAATGTTCCTAAAGACTTTTCATGCTATGGTAAAGCCTAGCCTCCACTTACCCCGTTAGCTTTTTATGAGCAACCCTCTACAGCCGACTGTGAATGTTGTCCCAAGGCATTCTAACTAACACGCCTCCCGTCTATATTTGAATGCTGTCTCTAGGTATAAGCCGTGGTTTCGCCTTCGTGGAGTTTTATCACTTGCAAGATGCTACCCGATGGATGGAGACCAATCAGGTTGCCTCAACAATCACCAAGCCTAGCTTTATGCCTTGGAGATTAGAGCCCCCAATAACAGATGTTACAAATGACTCATCTCAGTTTTTCATATTAAATCACAATTATAAGATAAAAGAAATGATCGACTGTCTTATATAATGACCAAAAAAAGGGGTGAAAAATAATGCGTTGCATTGTCAAGGTGAGATTATTCTTACGTCCAGTTGCTCGGACTACAAGTTAATTGTAATATTTCCACAGAAAACAAGCATTTCAACAGCCCAGGCTTATTTGGTTAAGACTACCACACTAAGTTCACCATTGACATATTGTCAATGGCTTTTGAATCCAAAACATTGTTGGCAGCATGATGTTCTTGTCTGTGCTGAGTTTGGACATGTCAAAAAGAGATGCGGAGTAATGTAGCAAAAGTAAAGGCTTTTTTTTTATTTTCCCCTTTTTGTGTGTGAGATGCCAAAGTAGTCGTGTTTGCTGTTGACCTAGGGTTTCATATCACACTCTGCTCCAGCTCAGTCGCTTGACTCATTTCTCACCTCCATTTAAAAAAAAAAAAAAAAAAAAAAAAAAAGAATTCTGACGACTGCAATGGGACAAGGACGAGCTGGCAGCACTCCGGTCCCAAACACTTTAGAGAAATTACAACCAAAAAAACAAACAAAATGCTTCTGAGCAATTCCTGTTAACACATCCCTCTCTCTGAACCTGTCTCTATCTCTATCTCTGCCCTCCTGTTCCCTGTACACCCTGACGGGACTCTGCCTAAGTGAGTGTAAGCCTAGCCACTGTTTCCTGTTCCGGCTGACTCGCTCATGTAATGGCAGGAGCTCACCTGCATCTATGACCAGTTCGCCAGGAAACGGGGATAACTTGTGTCTGTTGACTTCACAGAACAAGCTTGTGGTCCATGGGAAAAGTGTTGCCATGCACTACAGCAACCGAAGACAGAAGTTTGAAAACTGGCTCTGCAATTCTGTGAGTTTCACCGTGGGGAGATATATCGGTACATCACGAGTAGTCAAGGCTTTTATCAGGTTTATAAATAAGTGTTTCTGGTTTTCCCAGTGTGGCCTGTACAATTTCCGGAAGAGGTTAAAGTGTTTCAGGTGTGGGACTGTCAAAATCGGTGAGTTGTTACTTTTTAGAAGCACATATGCAGCCATGATGAATGTGGTGTGATCTTACTTTACCCAACAACTTACTTTACCCAACTAGAGGGGGAGTGTACTGGAGCATTGGGTTTGAATGCAGACACTCAACCTGGGGATTACAGTGGAGACAGTGAGTGTAGATTTTTGAGCGCACATTATTCACCCCACCCCTTCCTGTAAATGAGTATGTAGGGATTCACTCGTTCTGCTATTTTCCAGCAATCATACTAAGAAACATTGCCCCCCTTTCAACCGTCGAGGCGATTTTAAGCATGCTGGCCCCGTTTGCCAACTTGACACCTGGCAACATCCGTCTCATCAAAGACAAGCAAACGGGGCAGAACAGAGGCTTTGCTTTTGTTCAGCTCACATCCCCGCTGGTATGGCTTTATTTTGTTGTTGTGCGTTTGCTCCGATATTACCATCATGCATCTTGTATGGCTAAATGCACGCAACTAAGCTTCTGTCGTCATATCCTGCCATGTAGGAGGCCTCTCAGCTCCTGACTATCCTCCAGAGCCTGCAGCCTCCTCTGAAACTAGATGGGAAGACCATTGGCGTCGACTATGCCAAGAGCGCCAGGAAGTGAGTCCATATTTGCACACGCCTCCCACACAGTAGAGCTCAGTATTACGCAAACCTCCTTTAGGCTTCCTCTGGCAAGAGAAGAGTCAAAGAGATGAATCCACGTCTTGTTTGTTGGTTGCCTTTTTAATAGAGACTCGACGCAGCCCGACGGAACCCGGGCCAGCGCTCTGTCCGCGGCCAGCACGGCCATAGCTGCGGCCCAGTGGTCCTCCAGCCAGGTAGCAAAAGGACTCCTACCTGTTCATCCTAGTTCAGTGTGTTTGTTGTTTTGCCCCGTCATACCACGCGCAAATCTAGCATGACTTTGCGCTTTGTGTATTGTAGCTGCAGAAGGGTTTAGGCGTCCCCGACTACGCTTCACTACAGGACGGCCTGGCACAGTACGCACAAGTAAGAGAGGTTAAGTTCTAATCCTGCTGCTGATGTAGACCATGGACAGACACAGGCCTTACATCGTGACCCCCCCCCCCCCCCTCCTCCCCAGGGTCAGAGTTACCAAATATGGCCGCAGCAACCTGACGGTGTGCCACCAGTCCTGGGCGATGGACTCTTAGGAGGTACTGTCTCTGTGACCGCTGTCTCACGCAGACCGTCATGTGGCTGGGTTGAGCCAACTAATGTTCACCGCTGCTGTTCCCAGCTGCCCCAGGGGTGAAGACTCTGATCCCAGCAGGCCCGGGCGTGGTGTTGTCCCAGACGCCGCATCTGTACCAGCCCATCGTGATCAGCCAGCCCACCTTACAGGTAGACGTCATTCCGGCGCTTTCAGCGCAACATGTAACTAACCAATGGCAATACTTATGAGTAATGGGCCAATTCTCGCTCACAACCAGCCACACCCGTTATTGGGGCAGATTGTGGCCCAGCAACCTCTCGGCCCGCCCCCACCTCAGGTGACAACAGTAGGCTCCACTGCCCCCTCGCCCTCGGTGGTCTCTGCTGCCCCCGCCTCCAACACAAACGGTAAGAACACACAAACGCAACGTTGTCCACCTGGTTTTTATCTCTTCTCTGTGCTGCCATGAGCTGACGGGTGTTTCTTTTGTGTTCAACGCGCAGGTGTCCGTGACACCTCAGCTTACCAGTATGATGAGACATCAGGGTACTATTATGATCCGCAGTCTGGCCTCTTCTACGATCCTACCAGCCAAGTATGTGGGCACTGTTCCTCCTCACGCTGTCTGTGCGTTTAACCGCAGCTGATTGTCTGTGAACATTTAGCAGACTCTTTTAATACAAACTGACTTGGTACATTAGAAGATGTCAGACACAAAAAACCTCCAACCATCTGATATATTTTTGTTTTTACATGAGCAATATTTAAATAATTGATTTAATTCAAATATATATATTTGAAATCTGACTTATTTTTCAGTGACAAATACACTTTTCAAAGTGAAATGAAAAGTAGAAACCTTACAAATATAGGTAATTTCAATAGTTAATGCTTATCGTTGTCAGGACCTTTCGTGTAGATTGTATTCAGCATCTGAACTCATTCGTAAATAGCTCAATAGATCAATCACAAGTAACCGTAAGCAAACAGCTTTGTTCAATAGCAATGCGGTGGATGACAGTTCGTCATAGCGAGACTCTAAAACGTGTCTGCGTGTCCTCGGCAGTACTACTACAATGCCCAGACACAGCAGTACATGTACTGGGACGATGAGAAGCAGATGTGCGTCCCTGCACCCGCGGCCTCACAAGCTAGCACGGAGCAGGCGCCTGCCACCACCGCGCCAGCCAGCGCGTGCACGGCCCCAGCCGCCGCCGCCCCCAGTAAGGAGCCCAAAGAGAGGAAGGACGAGGCCAAAGAGAGGAAAGAGAAGCCCAAGAGCAAGTCTGCGCAACAGGTGAATGGTAGCAGCTAGCCTTTCACACTAGTTGGCCTATTGTTTCCACGACGGCCGCTGTGTTGACTCGAATGTATGCTGCTGTCCGTCAGATTGCTAAAGACATGGAGCGCTGGGCAAAGACCTTAAACAAGCAGAAGGAGGGCTTCAAGAGTAGCTTCCAAACAATGGCACAGTCAAGGGAGGACGAAAGAGAATCTGCTGCCGCCGATGCAGGTTTTACCCTCTTTGAGAAAAAGGTGAATTGATCACGAGAAACAGTAGATTAGTAGTAGTACATTATTCCTTCTGCAAACACAACGCACCATTTGTGTCTGTGTTAATTAACATGGTTTGTAACGTAGCTTGTGTTCGGTATGTCTTTAAAGCAAAGTGGAGACTTTGAGCTCCCGCCCTTCATGAATGAGCACGCGAGGCCACCAGAGCAAGAGCCTGTAACTAAGGTAACCGTACAGACCGTGCCAAGGAGTGTTCCCTATTTTGGGCTACAGCACGTAGCCGTAACCTCGTCGTCTGTCCCGCCAGGGTGGCCTGGTGGCGTCGTACAGCGGAGACAGTGACCCAGAGGAGGCAGGCCCTGAGAGGACCGACCAGGCAGGCGGGGAGATGCTCACAGACTGGAAGAAGATGGCCTGCCTGCTCTGTCGAAGGCAGTTCCCCAGCAAAGAGGCCCTGCTGCGACACCAGCAGCTCTCTGACCTCCACAAGGTAGGAAGGTCAACAGCGCGGGTTATTTTCGGCTCTGCCATCTGTCGGGGTATAAAGCCATCATCCTTCAGTAGACAATATAGATGAGGCGGGTGATTAAAACTGATTTTCTAGGATGGTGCATGTGTAGTTTGCTCTGTATTTAAATGCATGCTCTGTATTTTAAATTGGTTTCTGTTGTTTCAGCAAAACTTGGAGATTCACCGAAGATCGAAGCTCTCTGAAGCAGAGCTGGAGGAGCTGGAGAGGAAGGAGACTGAGGTAATTGGTTTCTTCTGAAAGTATAGAATAATTGCGTGAATGTAGAAAAGTATAGAATAACTGCATAAATTACATGGAGATCTGCTTCTATGTTCAGCTGAAGTACCGCGACAGAGCTGCTGAAAGGAGAGAGAAGTATGGTATTCCTGCTCCTCCTGAACCAAAGAAGAAGAAATTCTATCAGCCTCCAACCCCCATAGTGTAAGCGTAATCCAAATAGATTAATTAATCTAATGTATTTTTATAATCTTTTTTATTTTTATTAATCAATTAGTTGGCTTGTTTAAAATGTTGAAATGCATGATATACAAAGTATTGTTTTCAAGTGTAAACAGGTTTTCATAAAGCATAAAACACACATAAGAAAAGGTATTCATAATGTGCGTGAATACAATAAATCATTTATGAATCAAAACTAAGCACTTACATGAACAGATTAAGCTAGGAGGTTATCAGGCCATGTAATGTGGTTGTGTAATAAATTATTAATTATTTTATTAACAATTTATGTGCAAGTCATTACTTTTGTCTTGTTTCCTGGGTAACGACGGAACGGGATCTAGCTGGTTTCGGTCATTGGTTATTTTGATTATAGTAATTATTTGTTATGTATTATTTAATAATGTTACTAACTAACTATGACTAAATCAATGTATTCCTCACTTGTATTTGGTGTCACATCAACATACCCTGCTGATGAATCTCCTTCCTCCACGGTGCTAACATATGAGTGTAGCTGTTCCCCATTATTGAGCGTCTCTGCCATCCAATTTCCTCCATCATTATTTAATTGCCCTTTATTCTTCCTCATTGGAGTGTAGTGTCACAGAGTGCTTGACATAGACCAACAAATAAGTACTATTTATTATTTAATCATTTTAGACATTATCGTTTAGTTGTTGCAGCCCTACTGACTCCAATTACTGATGTAACACTGTTTTATCTTAGAGCAGTATTGAACAATTGTTAAGTTCTAGTACGCGTATAGTATATGCAAGTTCACACTGTATTAATTTATATTAATGATTGCTTCAGCCGGTTTTCCTCTAACCACACTGCAGTGTGTGAGTGGGAGAGTCTTTCTGTAGTTAGTTAGTATTTTACCTGGAGCCACCTCAGATCTAACTTAGTTAGTCTCAAAGGCAGTAAATACTGGCAATAGCTGCTTTTTAAACACTGCCACAGTTAATGATGCTTGTCTACCTAACAGAAACTACGAGCAGCCCACTAAAGACGGTCTGACCAGTGATAACATTGGCAGCAAGATGTTGCAGGCCATGGGCTGGCAGGAGGGTAAAGGTCTTGGACGCCACCAACAGGGTATCACAGCTCCCATCGCTGTAAGTCATCTTTAACAAATAATTACACATAACACCGCTACCAAACTAAAACCTTTTTTGTATTGAATGCACAAAGACTTGTTTCACCCTTTTCATTGTATTACTACTAAAAAAAAAATGTATTTTTTTCAAAATGCACATCCATCTCTGCTTGTGGTTTTTACATACTTACTTTACTGGATATTAGTGTTTGTGTGTGAAGACAGATCAGAGTTACCTAAGGGGCACGTGTCCAGCCTGTCTCTTCTAATAACATTACGTCATTGTATTCCTCCTGTAGGCCTCATTAAGGACCAAGGGCACAGGTCTGGGTATTAAAGGAAGTTCATACGAGCTCTCTGCATCTGACACCTACAAAGATGCTGTTAGGAAAGCCATGTTTGCACGCTTCACTGAAATAGAATGAATTGATGGAAGGGGGGGAACCAAAACATCCTGAACCATGGAATTGTTGTTGCATGGACAAAAGAGCCCAACAGAGGTGACAGGATGTGGATATTATTCTTTTTGACTGTTTAAAAAGAATAGCTAAAAGTACAATTGAAAGTGTTTTTTTTGTTGTTTTTTTTACCTTGCTGCTTAAAACAAATGTCATCCTTTCTCAGTTTTCTTTTTTCTTTATGTATAGTTTGTATATTAATTTGTACATAAAATAATAATCTTGCTAAATTCGGTTGTATGTGTGTTTCAGTACAATAGAAGGTATTTTAATTATTCGCTTCACTTTGAATCAAACAGAACTAATTAGTATGGAGGTTGCACAAAGGATGACATTACCCAGCAATCTAGTTCTTGCTAGGACAAAGTGCATCTATTGTGAAGCCTATGTGCAGACCTTTATTGTGATGTTGTGTACTGGGTAATTCTGTCTAAAAGCGCTACCTTTAGTACAGCCTACAGTCTCAAGCTATATGTTAGGTTTCTAAATGGATGGCATCTCCAGGTCTCAATGGGCCTTTGTTACAGAAGCTTCTAGTAGTTTTCCATACCTATAAATGTTAAATTAGAAGACACTAATAGTTGTGTCTACACAGTTTGTGTTTTGAGGTAGCCCTAATTAAGATCGTGCCTTAACACCAGGGGGCATAATTTGATTTGACAACATCCATTGAGCACCAGAGCCGTAGACACTAATCGAGCTATATGAACATAAAAAGGTATTATTGAATTTGTAAATGTCTCCATACATTCTATTTGCATATTTTTTCAGGTGATAGATAAATTGGCAAATAGCGTCTATATAGAAAATGTTGAAGGTAGCCTAGTAATGGTTGGTAAGAAAAACCTCCAAAACTGCTATCAATACCCAAATTATTTATGCTACAAAGGTGTTCAAATTAAATACCACTACCGCCTTGTTTTTAACGCATTCACAATAGGTGAAATGCAATAGCCTAATGTAGCCTATTGTAGGTGGCCCAGACAGGTATAATGCAAGTATATGAATGTGTTGTACTTGCACAGTTCAATGCCATTGCTACAATGGTGTAAAGTTATACTTTATTAACATGGCGCAAGTATAACTTTACACCATCAGAGTTGCTGCTTTGATTTCTCTTTGGTCCCAATTCAGAAAACATAAATGTCATTTGGATTTTCAGCTTGGCAATGACACCAATACAGTACAATACATTTCATGTTGGCCAAGTGCAGCCTTAACATTACAACATAATGCCAGTTCCAATAGGATGTATGTTCATGTACTCCCTCTGCATCCTGGAAATGTAGCCGTTGTCATAATTTCTCTCAACTTTTTATTTTAAATTTTAAAAGTTTTTACTTTAAACAGCCACTACATTGATTAGCATACAGTCTCACTGCTTACAACTCAAACAACTCAACATTAAATCAGCTTCCCTGGAAAAAAAATGATTTTATCAGCCACAGAAGTCTGTTTTGAGATCACCACAAAAATAGAAATTCAAGGAATTTTGAATTGTGAATCCAGGCTTAATGTATACATACGTAGGCTTATATTGTCTTATGGTGACTACTCATTCTCATTCTTGGAAATTCTGTTTAACTGCAAGCAAGAAAAGTGAGTATCAGGGTGTGGTGTAACATGATGCTGGCTGCTTCAGGAGGACCTTCTCATGTGTACATCTATTTTACCTAACCAACTGTTAGGCTTTTTACTGATTCTCATTGGACTACACATACAGACCCATGCATTCCAGTAGGAAAGTAACACAAATGTAATGTTTATGGGGGTAGATTTCTATCAATATTATTCAAGCGCAAAAGTATAATCCACACGTATTTTTACGATTCACAAGCGCGCACCTCTCAATTTGCATGCGTAGGTATAATCCACAAACGTGTTTTTGCCATCTGCAAACACAAACTTTACAAAATATTCATGCATGCACTTTATATTTTCAGATATGTTAACAATATTCACCTTTACCAATCAAAAGCTTAGCTTGTGATCTAGTGAATCTGCATTTGCGAATAGAAGGACACGCTTGAAATATTCCACAGTTTGGTCCTGAATCGCAACCATAAAACTGAGTCGCAAGCGTAACTTTGGTTCGCAAACGTAAAGTTGTTTCTTCTGCGCTAATAGCCGATGCAGGCTCACCAGCACCATGACGTGGCCACAAACGTACATTACACCGGCGACTTA
>JAODUK010010535.1:0-29697 GCA_027564635.1 Typhlichthys eigenmanni | reverse complement strand
TTGAGGGGACAGCAAATTTACACTGTTCTACAAGCTGTACAATCACTACTTTACATTGCAGAAAAGTGTCATTTCTTGTCACGTGAAAAGATATGCTCACATATTTGCAAATATGTGAGGGGTGTACTCACTTTTGTGAGATAATGTATATATTATATTATAATCCCAAAATATGTCTTTTCAAAGGAAAAAGAGAGATGTATATCCTTCCTTTATGTATGTGCTAGTTGGGAAGGTGCTTTTGTAGTACTGTGGGTCGGGGTGTGTGTGGGCACTTACGGTTTTAGCTTGTTCCATGGTGTTGATTTCATTTGTCTCCAGCTGGCCGTCCAGACAAGCAGATGCGCGTGGAGATGAACAAGATCAACGCGGCGGTGAGCGAGCACTGTGCCTGCCTGGCTCCCTACCAGTTCCTGACCGCCTTCTCCCAGCTCATCTCCCGGGTGTGCCACTCCAGCGACGACGTCTTCAAAGTGCTCACGACCATTGTGGCTAAAGTCCTGCTGGCCTACCCGCAGCAAGCCATGTGGCTCATGACCGCCGTCTGCAAGGTACGCCCAGGAGGGACTGTGTCCGTGTTAGATATTCACAGCAGCACCACAGCTGCTGACTGACTCATTCTTCAGAGTGTGTGTTGTCCTTGCAGCGTTGAGTGACGTGTATTACTGTTTAAGTGACTTTCTCAGTGTAATGTACAATGAATACAACAATACAGTTTGCACATATGACTGTTGCAAGAGGTCTTTATGGTCCTGTAGTTATTAACCTATTGTGTCACATTTAAATGCAGCTGTTGGTCTGTTCATTTGAGATAAAAATACACATGAGCCCTCTGGTAAATGCATTTATAACTATTGCTATGGCCTGTCATCTGTGTGTGTGCGTGTGTGTGTGTGTGTGAGCACCTTGCAGTCATCCTACCCCATGCGCAAGAACCGCTGTAATGAGATCTTGAAGAAGGCCACCAGTCTCAAACAGTCCCTGGAGAAATTCATCGGAGACGCTAACCGGCTGACTGATAAACTGCTGGAGCTCTGCAACAAGCCGGTACCGCGCACGCACACAAACGCACACACACAAACGCACGCACACACACAGAAGAGGGAGGCTTGTGAGATGTCCACATGTTACATTTGCGTGCCGCCAGGTGGATGGCAACAGCACCACCCTGAGCATGAGCGTGCACTTCAAGATGCTGAAGCGTCTGGTGGAGGAGCCCACCTTCAGCCAGATTCTGATCCCGCTGCAGTCCGTCCTCATCCCCACACTGCCCTCTACTGGCGGGGCCAGCACACAGCATGACGCCTTCCCTGGACACTGGGCCTACCTGGCCGGCTTCGAAGACTCCGTAAGAGCGACAGACATAAAGTCTGGTCTGCTTGCGTGTCCTAGGTCACGTGCAGAGAGCTTTAGTGTAGGCGTTAGTCACTGATGGTCCCAGGTGAATTATTTTGGGGCCCTAACTGTCTATTATTTGGATATTGTGTGTGTGTGTGTGTGTCTAGGTGGAGATCCTGGCCTCCTTACAGAAGCCTAAGAAGATCAGCCTTAAAGGTTCTGATGGGCGGAGCTACACCATGATGTGTAAGCCTAAAGATGACTTGAGGAAGGACTGTCGCCTCATGGAGTTTAACTGTCTCATAAACAAGGTGTGTGTGTGTGTGTGTGTTCTGAGTGAACTGTTATATCTGTGTTGCTGCCAAATCTGGATGTTGGGACTCACAACTAACAGCATGCTGTATGTCCTCTGAATGTGTGAATGCACTACATTAATGTGTGTGTAGTGCCTGCGTAAAGATGCAGAGTCGAGGCGCAGGGAGCTTCACATCCGTACCTACGCTGTGATACCTCTCAACGAGGAGTGTGGCATCATTGAATGGGTCAACAACACCGCGGGACTAAGACACATCCTCACCAAACTCTACAAGGAGAGAGGTGCACACACAACACACACTACGCCTACGCACATCTGGGTTACCTAGAGATGTGCATTCAGGCTCATTTAGATATTTGAATAACTAACAGTTATTTGGTCATTAGCTCAAAGCCAGGGGAAGAGAGGACTAATTAAATGTATTTAAAAAAATGTTTACCTACATGATTTCTGAAAACATGATTTCTGAAAACGTATGTCTGTGTGTATGGCAGGTATTTATTTGTCCGGAAAGGAGCTGAGGAAGTTGATTCTTCCTAAGACGGCAGAGTTTGAGGAGAAGTTTCGGATCCATAAGGATGTGCTGTGTGCTCGACACCCCCCCGTCTTCCACGAGTGGTTCCTCCGGACCTTCCCTGACCCCACATCATGGTATGAACCAAGCGATAGCTCCGCCCATGGGCATTGTTTATTCAAACTTGTATTGGTGTGTGTGTGTATATTTGAATGCTTGCTAGTTTGTGTTCTGAATACTGAATTTGGGCAGGGCTCAAATTAGTTAAATCTAGGTTTAGATTAGATTAGAGAATATATTGTTACATGTTATGGTTCAGTTCAGGAAAATATTACAGTAGGTAAACATATAAGTTAGTTAATATCATTGTGTGTGTGTGTGCACGCGTGCGTGCGCGCGCAGGTACAGCAGTCGCTCTGCCTACTGCCGTTCCACTGCCGTGATGTCCATGGTAGGCTACATCCTGGGTCTGGGCGATCGACACGGAGAGAACATCCTCTTTGACTCGCTCACAGGGGAATGTGTTCACGTTGACTTCAACTGCCTCTTCAACAAGGTGCGGCTTTATTAAAGGCATTGCAAGCGACCGAATGGGACCAAAAGTAAATACGCACGTGCGTTATCATGTTATTTTGCTCCCTGTTTTTCTCTTGCACTTCCACCCGTCTCCGCTAGGGGGAGACATTTGACGTTCCCGAGGTGGTGCCGTTCCGCCTGACCCAGAACATGGTGCATGCCATGGGCCCCATGGGCACAGAGGGCCTGTTCAGACAGGCCTGCGAGGTCACACTGAGACTGATGAGAGACCAGAGGGAGCCACTCATGAGGTACACACAGACATTCACCAACATCAGATGGATATTATGTTTGTGTTAAAGGTTTTATTCCCATTCATTAAATAACACCAACACATGAAAGTATTAGAAAAAGAGTATAATACATTTCTTAATCATTGTAAATGTCTGCCACGTGCTGTGTGCTGCATATAATAGCATAGTGAACATCCACCCCCAGCGTTCTGAAGACCTTCCTTCATGATCCCCTGGTGGAGTGGAGCAAGCCAGCCAAAGGCCTGTGTAAAACCCAGGCCAGCGAGACTGGAGAGATAGTCAATGAAAAGGTATGCTTGCATCAACATGCAAATGCACACGTGCCGTGCGGTGTATCAATCACCTGCTATGTACGTCGGGAAGGTGCGGATGTGTCTGTGGAACCTGTGACTTGTAAGGCACGTTCAGACTAACTGAATAGCGGCTGCATACATTAGCATCAGAATGGCAGTTGAAAACAAATCTTAATGCACTGTATTGAATTCCCAGTGAGACGTTTTGGGAGCATGACTAACATTTGCTCTCTAGCATATAACCCTGTGTCATTTATTGTATTGCTTTTGTTTTTGAGGAGAACTAACCCGATTGCCTTTTGGAGATCAATAAAGAACTCGTCTGCCTCCTGTCTCAGAAAGACAGTCCCATCTTGTACATCATATTTAAAACTAAAAACAAACCTGTTTAACAAATCAATATTTTACTATGATTCTTTTTTATTTTGTATTTTATATAGTGATAACTGGATACAAACTGAATCAGAGTTCAATCCAGCAGATGTCATTTATATTTATGATATTTTATCTATTTTACTCTTAAATGTCAGTGTGATTCTGCCTCTATAATAATGTCTAACCACATGCAGCGTGATCATCTCCTTTTCTTCCAACCCCTCCTCCTTCTCTTCCGCATCTGTGCCAAGGCCAAGACCCATGTGTGCGATATCGAGCAGCGCCTGCTGGGGGTGATCAAGAGCAGAAATAAAGTGCTAGGTCTGCCTCTGTCTATAGAGGGACATGTCCACTACCTCATACACGAAGCCACCGATGACAAACTGCTTTGTCAGATGTACCTGGGTTGGGGGCCTTACCTGTAGTGTGCACAGGCACACGTATAATAACAACACTGCCAGTTTTGTTTTGAACCACACTAACTGTAACATGGTTTCTGTCTAGGACAGCATGAAGGATAATGGAAAGATATAACAACCACAGAAGTATATTTACGTTAATTATTAAATGTTTTCGTGATTTGTTTTGGAACATTATAATACACCGTCTGTCTTGCACCGCATGGAAGTAAACCATGTATTTGCTATGTCTGGGTCACAGTACTGTAAACTGAAGCCATTATAGATCCAGTTAATGGAAAATGTTGAACATTTTTATTCTGAATTTACAGTATTGCTGCTTTTTCTGTTACTTCCTACCATTCCCTTTAATTATTAGTGTTCTGAAGATCACTGTAGATATTGTGTAAATGCTTTAGAATAAAATTCATGTTTTTTCAATGTTGTCTTTCTCCTTCAGACGAATTATCCGATGTCTGTTTTAATCCAGGGCCTGTTTTTCAGACATATTAAGACTAGTCGATTTAGAACTTTTTTCAACAGATCGTTTAAATTTTCTTTTAGTCTTGGACAAGCAGCATCCATGACTGTGAAACCGATCTATAGTCTCTATCTTATTTGCCCATCTCTTTTTATTTTGGTATGTCTGCCCGTTCTCGATATTTCCACTCTTTCCCTAGTGTCCTTAATTATCTTTCTCTTACAAAAACAGTATAGACAGCAGCAACAGAATCCTTGGCATACTTATCGCGTCCGCGGACTGTCGCGCACCTCCAAAATATTCTGTCCACGCCGACAGGTGCGGCAGCCTGAAGCACACTAGACCGCAATAGATGCAGATCACAAATGAGTGTTATAGGCGTATAAAAAATATACCCCTATATATATGCCTATATGAGTCACAGCTGATAGCTTGCCTCGATCTGCTCTGAGCTAAGATGATAAAAGGAAACCCAGCCAACACTTTAATGAGAAAAGGAGCTTATATGCTCGTTTGTGCCAGTCCCACCATGGTGTTGACCAGTCAGAGTCGCTATTTTTCATCGTCCTTTTGTCAATACCTGATTAATATTCCAACGTATCTCCAGATAGGAGCCCAGAGAGATTGGCTACTTCAACGGTCAGGGTTCCAGACAGTAACGAAGAGAGAAACAATAATAGCCTACTCGGAGCGAGGTGCATTACTGCGTCACCGCTATCGGCGCTGTCCTGTTTTTCATTGACGTCATCGTCGTTTCTCAAAACGGCGAAATGGAAAGCAGATCTTCCGAAGCAAATTATTCTGACAACATAGAACATGGACAGAAATAAATCACAACAGATCCATACGAGGCATACAGCGACGTCGTCTAATAATGCGAGCAGATGGCACTGACGTGACGTCACCGTCTTCTGGCAATAGCCTACTGTTTTCTATTAGGGTTAACTGGCCATAATAAAGTGGACTGCTTTTCTGTGACATCCAGTTTAACAGTTGGCCGACGTTGTCTTGGCGACGTGCGACCTGGGACTCATGGATCATCTGACAAGGATGGCTGTAGACGCGGGGCAGTTTATCAATCGCGCTGTTCAGGTATAGCTTATTACAACAAGACACAAAATTGCATAGCCTACAGGAATTACATTTACCCATAGGAGCTGAGCTCCAACACTTTAATGGCTACCCATTAAAAAATTGGAATTGACAGTTATTATGCAATATAATTTAACATTATTTTCTCAGACCTATCATTATTATAAATGTATTTCGGGCGAGTAGGCCTATGTCTAAAATCTCTGGATACAGACGAAGTATAAAAAAACGTTTTGCCGTGGTTGAATTATGCGCGCATAAGCGCGTTAGGTGATTGCGAGGCTGCGTTCAATTCGATGTAATGTTTACAGGGTCCTGCATACATTGGAAGGGGTTATGGACATTACATGTTTCTTAGTATCAGACAATGAAAATTCAATCATTTAATTTTTGTACTATTGCTTAATCACTGACTGGACATTGGTTATAAAATCAGGGTCACATTTCTACAGGCCTAACTTGGTAGGAGAACAAGTTAGCAATCTCACAGTACCGCTATGGCACATAGCCTACCTGAGCTATTACACTATAGCCTTATTGTATTATTTGTATTATTATTTGTTTGATTTGAAGATGAAGTTCCTAAATTGACAGATTATTAATGCCTTAGTGTAGCCTAATACAAATAAAATAGGCCTTCATCCAAATTCACGAAAAATAGGGCCCCCCCCCACATAGAAAATCCCAATGGCTGTGCTATATTTTATTCTAACTCTTTCTTCTACAGTATACTGAAGAGGCACTGGGGAAAGCAGAGAAGACAGCGTTAGATTGTAGTCTTGAAGAGCTCCTGGCCCGGGCAGAATCCACCAAGACATGGACAGATCAAATAGTCTCCCAGACAGAGGTTGCGTTAGAGCCTAGTCCCAGTAAGTTATTAGCATTTGTATGTATTTATTTATTGCCCTCTCAGGCTCCAACAATATTCCATGTCTGTCCACCTGTCTTTGCCTTATATTGATGATGAATGATCATTACATGATCACCTAATGGACTGAGAGGATGTTTCTTGTAATAAAATACAATTGAACGCAGTCTTGCACACATAGATATATATCTAGATATAATAATAATGCTGTAAAAAATGTTTATGGTAAATTTAAATTAAATAAACAATAAACAAAAAAAATGAATAAGTAAATGTATAGGCTACATAGCACATGATAAAAACCATAATGTAAGAAAGAAAAACAAAAAGGAGAATTTCCTGGAGATGGATTTCCGTTATCCCTAGATCACTGTACACTAAAATCGCTGGGCAGGCCCCAATGCTTTTTTCATGTTGTTATTGAGGGGGACATAATAAACATGTTCAAAATATACACCTGTGCATATCTATAGACACATATCTCTGTGGGCATCTTCTTTTCTCCAGTTTCAGCCTGTTGTCCCCTGTGTCTCTCTGTGATTGGTTACATTGTTTGACCTCCATGTAACCCCTGGCCTACAGGAGCTAGGCTAGAGGGCCAGCTGTATGAGCGGCTGGACTGGAGGACCCCGCCTCGACCTCGAGCCCACCAGGTTCTCGGGAACCACCTGATTCAGGGAGGGCTGGAGATCGGACCCAACACACCATACGGTGAGTAAAACCTAATGTGTGTGCAAAGGTGCTTTTATTGTCACATACATGTAGCAAAATCTGTTCTCTGCATTTAACCCAACCCCTCAAGGGAGCAGTATGTCTGTGTGTGTGCGTGCGTGTGTCCGTGTGCGAGAGAGAGTGTGTGTCATTCAGAACAACACCCAGAATGAGAAGGTAAAAAGACAATTCAATATAAAGGAAAATTAAGCTTTTTTTATGTAGGCTATAGGATCTTACTGGATTTTGACAGTAGATACATTATGTAGATTAGATTTTTGGCAGGGTATTTGTAGTGCATAGACAATATTTGTGTTTTGCTTCCAGTCACCATGAAATCCCACGTTTAAAGCAGAAAATGTTTTACTTTCCACCAAACACAGTACCATGTTGTTTGGACACAATATGCACAAGCCCCATCATTATGAGTGTGTGTGCAGGAGCCAAGGACTTGTTCAATGTTTGGCCACAGTGACCAAATGTAATAATGAGAAATGTTAACACTACTGAGAATGTATTCTGAATATAGCGTGTGTGTGTGTATGTGTGTGTGCGCGCACATGTCTTTGCATGTGTGTAGGGACTGCATTAGTAAGGTTTGGAGAGGCTCAGAAACAAATCGGAGAGGCAGAGAGGCAGTTCATCCAAAGAGCCAACATCCACTTCCTGACCCCCTTGCGCAACTTCACAGAAACAGAATACAGAGCTATACAGGTCTGTGTGGCTAAAGTCATCAGCTCTCACAAGCCCCGCCTCTCTCTATTAGTTACTTTTTGTTCTTATTACTTTGTTAACTTTACTGTTTATTTTTTTGTGTTTGTTTGTTAGGAAGCGCACAGACTGTTGGTGAATAAGCGTCTGGACTTGGACATCGCCAAGGCCAGAGTGAGGAAAGCTCATCAGGCTGATACAGAGGCCAGAGTGCGTTACCATGACAACGTCTATACTAAATGAATTGTAATTATGTAAATACGTTGATGTGACTACATTTACTGTGAAGCTATTATACTGAACAGGATGCACATGCATCGTTTATCTTATATCAACATCTCAGATTTAATCTCTGCATGTCTCTCGCCTTCAGAACCTCAATGGCAGCCCGCAGGTTGACGACTACGTGGCTCACTTCTCATATATGTTTAGTTTCTTGCGTGTTAAATGGCTCAAGGTCAGTGTCTGTACTGTAGCTCACAAGCAAACGTGCACACCGCACGATCCTGCAGAACATGCTCTTTGTGATGTGTGCGATGTCTTCTGAGAAAGAAAACATTGTATATACAGTATATTTCAGAATTCAAAATCCCCCCACCTTAATTTTTCTTTTATTCGTGCAATTAGATGTGGGCTCAGGAAATCTCTCAGGTAGGTCTATGTTTTCATGTTTACATCATTTGATGTTAAATCCTTTATCCTCTAAACAAAAACATCTTCCATTTTAATTCAAATTTGAGCTTGTGCGTGTAGAAATAGCATGCAATGAACACGTTATGAATGAGTGTGTGTGCATGTGCGTGTCTGTTTGTCTCCACAGGCAGAGATGGAGCTAAGAGTCTGTCAGAGTCTGTTTGACAGACAGGCAGATATTACCAGACAGTTGCTAGATGGGATCAGTACCACTCATGTATGCACACACTGTACAGTACACTGTCACACACACATGCACGCGTGCACGCACACACACAAACGTCAACTTTCTGTTCTTAAAAAGCAATGAACATTATTTATTGGGGCCTTCACTTTGATGTCTTCCATGTTCCTGTCAGGCCAACCATATGCAGAGCCTGACTGAGTTTGTGGAAGCCCAGGCCAGTTTCTACGCCCATTGCCACCAACACACTAGGGACCTTAGGCCAGGTGTGTGACTCTCTGCCCTTGGTCTCAGAACTGGCTCCTGTGTCACTATAAAACATATAGCTTCAAGAACGGGATGAACTGAACTGATTATATCAGTGCTTTTGGAAATGATTACAATATAGTGTCAAACTAGCCCAGCAGGTTTATACAAGTAAAATGTAATCAGTATGTTTTATTTGAAACTAACTGTTTGTAGCATTATACTAAACCTTATCCAATGATGGTGTCTATCATTTGGTCTTTAGAAACAGGGCTATATGAGGTTGAGTCCCACAGTAAATTGTTCATGGAAAATACCAAATACCAATTTGAGTTTTATAAGGTAATTTCTGCTTTGTCTTTCAGATTTCCTGCAGTACTCAACAACTGGCAATCAGCTGCCAGCAGTGCATTTAATGAGCCATCCACTACCAGCCATGTAGTCAGTTACGACCCTATGACAGGATTAAGCCACCATCACAACTATTGTGTAGCAAACTTACACTGTACCGGTACTGCAATGCCCCCTCAACATCCCAGGAAACTGTTAGCCAGCCCTTAGAATCCAAAGGAACAAGTAACCATCCATTGTCCAATATACTTGTTTGTGGTTCTCAAACAGCTGGATCAGGACCAGGACCTAATGAAGAATACGTTATATCTAGCAGCCTAGCCAGGCATTTAATAATGACACATATCTGGTGGAAGCTTTGACCATCACACCTGAAAACACACCTGTACTTTCTGCTGGCTGAGTTAATGTACACTGAAAGGGGATATTGTGTTGCCTAATGTTTGATGTCATTGTTAGCAATTAGATGCTGTTGTCAGATATGTGTATTTTGATGTAGCTGTTCTGACTGTTCTGTAGTAGAGATGGTTAAAACAAGTAGGCAACTTTTTTTGTCTACATTAGCACCTTTCTTACATTACAGTATATAGTTCTATGACTGGTTTGGGATTGGGATCCCGCTGGTCCACTGGACCCAACACAAATCTTGCAGACGCAGGTGGTTTAATCTTTGGAGAATTACCCTGTTACAATATTCACTGTGAACATAGTCTGAAGTGTTAATAGTCGTTGCCTCCTACTTGGTGTACAGTAGACCCATAGATCATTTTTAAACTATTAGACAGCCTTTAACCAATCTGCGTTGATGCAACTGTTTTTATAGCCTGTTTGCTCTGAGACATTGGCCAATATAGGTATAGTCTGTGGGACAAAAAGGTCAACAAAATGTAAAGAGAATCTGAATCTGGCTTGGAAGCCCCTCCCCACTGCCTTTTTGTTTGCTTGGCTGATTGGCTGAGCTCTCTCTTAAAGTTTAACTTTGTTCATTTATTAAGATAATACACTTTTGTCAAATTCAATAAATATTTTCCTCATGGTTTGCTGTTTGTTAAAATAATCCAGTGCTGACTGTGTAAATAGGTAAATAGTAACACAATCAAAATGGCGCTGACCACACACAACACAATCCTAGCCTTCACAATATTTTTACGATGTGTGGGGAGCTGCTTCTGAGGATGCACCCTATGGCATTGAAGGCATAGGTGTTTTTGTTTTGACTAACTACCTTTAACTACAGTAGACTAACCATGAGTCAGTTTACAGGTAAATGGTTAGGCTACATCAAATGCCAATTGATAGGTTTTTGAGGTGATTTCATGCTTCATTGGATATTTAATATTTTAAAATACAAAAAAACAGTAGACTAGTTTATTTTGATACATTGGCATGGCTGCTGTAGGGGAGACCGGGGTTGGTTGTCACAGAGCTTATTACAGTCAAACTAGGGGGCATTGTGTAACATGTTTCTTATCAAATGTGTGACCTCTTTGTATGAGTTAATTTATATTGTCAGTATGTATAGAGAGCTAACTATCTTTGCGTAAGGGAATCATTTCACATTTTGATGTGTAAGAGTAAATATTTACTTTTGTATAAAATTCCTTCTGTAGCTTTGTACATAGTGTATCTCTATTTAGTAACTTTTGTTTAAGAATGGAAGGGAATAGTTATAGTTTCAGAATATTTATAAAATGCTAGGTCAAATCATGTGGTTGTTAGCTAAACATTTTTCTCAAGAGTTCAGATGGGGCTGGTTGTCACAATGTGACAGCCAACCCCATGGTATATCAATGGAATCTTTTTAAAGTATAGTAACCCTTTGCTTAATTTTTGTTGGTAGAAAAATGGTGAGCAACTTTAAAAGAGACCAAGAAGAGGGATACAAGCTGATGTAATGCTGAAGGACACAGGGCAATGCACAGGCAGGATAGTCTAGTAGCTAGAAAGTTGTGGGTTCGATCCCTGGCGTTGACCTACCTGTAAGCATGCTTGAGCAAGATGCCCTATAGTAGGGGCCACTCTTCCCTCTGGTCTAAAGACTAATTGTATGGGATGTTAAATGGGTTTCTTTGGTGGTCACTACAAATCCCATGACAGGTATCCTATGAGTAGGGGTAGCTGAATTTGACATACCAAAAATTTGGCCAAGACACCAAATTTTTGGTATGTCAAATTCAGCTAAGATTATACATGATTACCCTACTAATTATTCACAAACAAATACAATCAAATACGTTACAAACGTTTTGTTACATTTTATAGTTCATGTTTCCTTAAGGACTGATGGCTTTATTAAAAGCCTTAATATGTATGCTTGCCTCTCTGTGGATTCATTAAAAATAAACATCAGATTAAACACAATGGGGGTTAAAAACATAGTGCAAGAACTTTATAGATTAATACATTACAAATTATATTAAGAACATTTGAAATATATTGTATCTCTAAATTAAAAAAAATCTTAATTTGTTGTTCCAATTATCATTGGAATACACAATGACAACCAACCCCACGTCACACTCTCAAGAGTATTGTATGGATTATTACTTCATGTTAAAACATATTACACGGATATAAACAATATTAGTTTATACCCAAGACCTTAAGCTTTGGACCAATACTGAAATGATTCTGTAATTTACTGGTGCTGAGAAATATTGTCAAGAGTAAAACGTGTGACAACCATCCCCGGTCTCTCCTATTTTGTAGTTTATTTTGATGTATTTGTGCCCATCCCTGGTTACAGTTAAAGCAACATCTATTACAATAGTTAATTGTAATAGATGTAATAAGAAATATTAATAAGAACATTATAACTATGCTTTTGCATTCAATTGTTCAACAATTTACTGCAGATAAATGACCCTTCCTTGGAAATATTATGTTTAAATGTTTTCATATAGTTAATATAGCTCTGCTCCTTGGCCATCTTTACCATTGCTTGTGATCTATGTTCTATACCTCTCGGCTGCTTAACCCTCGCATTGTCCTAAGCCCAAAGTGACCCATAATGCAATTCCCGCCGGTTGGAAAGTTTTAGCCCACGCGCTCGCCTAAGCCCAAAGTGACCCATAATGCAAATCCTGCCGGCCGAAAAGTTTTACCCCACGCGCTCTCCTAAACCCAAAGTGACCCATAATGACATTCCTGCCGGCCGGAAAGGGGAAAGTTTTACCCCACGTGCTCTCCTAAACCCAAAGTGACCCATAATGCACTTCCTGCCGGCCGAAAAGTGTACTCCACGCGCTCGCCTAAGCCCAAAGTGACCCATAATTCAATTCCTGCCTGCCGGAAAGTGTACCCCACGTGCTCTCCTAAACCCAAAGTGACCCATAATGCAATTCCTGCCGGCCGGAAAGTGTACCCCACGCACTCGCCTAAGCCCAAAGTGACCCATAATAACATTCCTGCCTGCCGGAACTGCTTGAAAGGCAGCTATGCTAGCCACTATACCACCAATGCTTACTTCAAAGTTACAGTATCTCTCAAAATGTTCCTTCAAATGGTTTATAATTAGATGGAAGGGCAAGTACTTTTATTATTGTAGAAATAAATTATTAGTTTTTATTAAACTGTTTAAACATTCTGCTACAAGAGGTTACATGGTGTAATGGTTAGCACTCGGAATCCAGTGATCTGAGTTAGAATCTCAGAGGGACCTTGCTTTACACACTGTGACATGACAAATGCAACATCAACAACGAAGACTTAATGTCCTCGGTCTTCGCATAGCCATCGTGCTTTTCTGCGTACACGGCGTGCACCCTGGGTCAATCGGACCCGACTTCGCTAAGGCTCCCGGTGCATGTTGAACAGTGTGTGCGTGCAGCTTTTCCAGGTTATATTTCCTACAGCCGCAACACAGCTTGATGGTTTTAGAGTCTTTCTTTGGCGGGCACATCTAACACTGCTTTCTCATGCCGGTGCTGTGTCCCCCGGCTGGAAGCGACAATGTGGGTCATTTTGGGACACCGCAAGGCCTACACTTTCCAGCAGGCCGGAATCGCGTTGAGAGTCATTTTGGCCTGAGGACAGCGAGTGGGCTAAACATTCCAGCATGTCCACCCGTATGCACAGTCGGGGGCAGCGTCTCTTCTAGCGACTTTTGTAAAGATACAACTGAAAGCACATGGGCCGGCCCTCCTGTCTGAGAGTGAGAGAGGGAACACACATGTACAGAGAGCAATTCCCCTATGTATGTGGCATGTCCCTCGGCATCGATGTGGGTCATTGTGGCCTTAGGACAGTGCGTGGGGTACATTTTCCAGCAGTCCATAATCGCGTTGAGGGTCATTTTGGCCTTTGAACATTGCGTGGGCTACGCTTTCCAGCAGTCCGGAATTGCATTAGGGGTCGTTTTGGCCTTAGGACAATGCAAGGTTTATGAATAGCGTGCTGTTACGACCTGGCACAAGGGCCGTAAACCAACAAACCAAACTCTTAACTAACTCACATAACAACACAATAAGGTGTGAATGTCTGTAGGTGTACGTACTGAATATATGTGGTGCGTGTTGCATGCTAACCAAACTAAGCCACAAACCAAACAACAAAGAGCACCTGGGCTGCAACACACCTATATAAGTGACATGCCCAGGTGCACTTAATTACCTTAATTATGGCCTATACAGCCAATAAGGACCACAGGCCTGCTAAAACAAAGCAGGGCCGTCACAGTGCACATTATCTTGACTATCTGAACCTGTTTCGAATTAGTTTGATTGTGTGAACTTGAATTGAGCTTTATGGACCCACTTTTATCCTCAACTGATTTGTTAGGTTCATTCAAGACAGGCTTTGGACTTTAATCCCCACTTTTCTTAACTTGTTTTATGGACAGGGCAGGCCTCTGATGGTTCATCCAATCAACTGCCAAGTAGCAGCCCTTTACAAACAGTTTCAATGTACGGCTCGCCAGAGGTTATAGGTTAACACTATAGACCAGGTTAACGCTATAGACCAGAGCCATGGAAATAACATTTATTTCCTTAACTTTGCTATAGACGACATTCCTTTTAGGCGACATAGATAATGCTCTTAGCACTCTCTAGTGGTAGTAGATGGCATCTCTCTTGGCACTTGGCTGGGATTGTTGCGCCCTCGAGATTATTCATGTCTTTTATTTAATATTTATTGTGCTAAACATCAATACATGAGAACTAAGAACAAAACTTTGTGCTAAGTGTTTGTGTGTGTGTGTGTGTACACGTGCATGTTAACCCTCACTCTTCACTTGTGATGAGATCATTTTCCAATCCAGGCCACTTGTAGGTGTGTGTGTGTGTGTTTCCAGGGCCTCAGGGAGGTGACATGGGTACACTAACTTGATACTGTATAGTACACCATACACCATATAGCACACACATGTGCACACACACGTCTTTCAGATGCCATATACCTCAAACATTATTTTACATTGTTGTATATTATACACACAAACAAACAAACATGCCCTAGGGGTTGGTGATGTAATCACCACTGTTTGTCCACATATGGAAATATGTACAGTATTGCTGTGTATGGTCTGTTTTGTAACAGTATTTACACCAGATCAGTGGTCTGACCACTGAGCTGGTGTTGAAGGGCGGCTGAGACTATGACCTGAACATGATTCATCTGAAAGGAAATATGTGGAAATGCACATTAAACTACATATGTATCTCATCTCAGATTGGCAAGGAATTTGATTGTGTCACACACACACACACACACACACACGCACACACACACACACACACACACATGCATGCACGCACACACACACACACATAGTTTTATATATAATAATCTTAGTCAGCCAATGATCTTAATAATTCAGTCAGGGCATCACCAAAAGAATTCCTATGACACAATGCCGCAGTGGGGTCATTTCTTATAGGTTAATGGTTTTAATACAATAACAAAGCACACAACTGTACAGTCATCCATCCCCTTAGCAAAGTGAGATGTTGCACAACACACAATGACTTGTCACATCACATTATTTAGATGTGTGATAATATCATATATGATAAACACATGTATAGTTTGTCTGCTGTTGTCTGTCTTGTATTCCCATCTCTTTCTGTCTAGTCCACGTTTCATATTTCCCCATTGTGTTTTCCTTGTGTTCCATGTTTCTGTTCAGTTTCTGTTCTACCCCTTGTGATTCATTGTTAATTAGGTCATTATGTGTGTGTGTGTGTGTATTTTGGTTAATCTTGGCACAATTTATTGGCTGCTACCATTACATTTATATTAACGTCATTATAGCATCATTGCCTATGATGACAATTACAGCAACATGCTGTGTGAGAGGATTTGCGCTCTGGTACTGTGTGTGTGTGTGTGCGCGCGCGCGTGCGTGTGCGTGTGTGTGTGTGCGCTCACCTGTGTGCGTGTTTGAGTACTCCCTCTTTGAGTCTGGGGCTGTTTAATCACACCAGATGCATTAGGAACAGGTGGCACCATATCGATGCTAAGCAATCATAAGCAAGCCCAAGGCTCAATAACACAGTGCTGTATCAGCCCAGATCAGATAGTATCAAATAGTAGTGTATCATGTGACTTCACAGCACAAGCAGATGAAGACAGATTCAGGAGGCTTTCCCCAAAACTCCATCATGCAGGCAAACAAAACCATCTCGCTCTGCTTTTTGGCCAATACTGTGGAAATCTCTTCACCGTTTTCCACTTATTTTATAGTTTTACTGTGTACCATCAGTTTAGTATTTTCCAGTTGATTGCTGGGATCCGTTGCTGCTCAGGAAGACATGAAAATGATGAGTCAAGCAATGTTTTTTTGTCACATGCAGGTTAGCTTGAGTGAATCATCTGTTGAGGAAATGGTCGACAGGCAGATGATGTCCAGAACTATATATAGTTAGTGCAGTTCTTTCCCTCTGCCTGGGGAATATAGACTCATATTTTTTGCTATAGTCATCAGCTGCACTATAGCAAGATTTCAGGGTAGTTGTGTGTATGATTTAATGTATATTCCATTTTCATTAACTAATATAATATTTTAATGCTGATTAGAAATTACATTTATGTCAAATTAACATAATAGAAACAAATAATGTTATAGTTTTGGGTTTAAAGTATCATTTATAGTATACACTACATGTGTGTGATTTTTCACCATGGCAGAACCACTCCAGCAAACCACACAGTTCTCATTAAGCGCTCTCTGGTTGGCTGAGCCTAGTGTGTAAGCACTGCTGTGTTGCTCATTCATTATTCAAGTCCTCTTGCTGTTTTAAATCTTTTATTATTCCCAAATTAAATTCAGCGGGCAACGCCTATTTTGCCCAGTTGTATTTGTCTGTCTTGTATTCAAGGCCAGAGCAGAGCCCCCCTCCCTCTCCTTCCCTCCCTCCCTTTCTGTTCTATCCCCTCCCTTCATTATTCTATTAAATGTGGTCCCCTCTCTCTCTCTCTCTCTCTCTCTCTCTCTCTCTCTCTCTCTCTCTCTCTCTCTCTCTCTGCTCTAAAATAAAGATAAGGAAATCACTGTTAGTTGCTACCACCTGTCAAGCAGTCAGTCACCCAGCCAACCAGGCCACACGTGTGCGTGTGTTACCGTGAGCAGCGTGTGCAGGTGTTGCTGTCGGCCATGTGCTGACAAAGCCTGTTCCCCTCTTATGGAGACACGTGATGATGACCCAGATAGGTTGAGGACTAATGGAACATCTTGGGCAGGTACAGATGAATAGAGTGTGATAGTACCATCTGTCTTTTACACACACACGCACGCACGCACGCACGCACGCACGCACGCACGCACACACATAGACAAAAGATCATACTTTAGTGCAGGTGCCCACAACACACACACACATGCAGCCACACACACAGACAAAGGATCATAGTGCAGGTGCCCACAACACAAGCACACACACACACACACACACAAAATGGACAACTTGACACAGCTGTTTTGCACGCAGTGAAAGTTTCATCGATGCCATGAATCTTATGACATATATTTATATATATACTTTATCTTAACCAAATGTTTTATATTGAACTTATATTTGCCTGTGTACAAAAGATGTCCTTGAGGGTTTTGAAAGGTGTCCTGAAATTGAATGTATCATTATTATTATTATTATTATTTATTATATATTATTATTTTTATGAAGCCTTGGAGACCTATATTAACAACAGGCCTAACAAGCCTGCTGAACACATGTTTATAGGTTAGTGCAGGCCAGGGTCTGTCTATATGTGTCTGTCCATCTGTCTGTCAACCTATGCCCTCTACCTTTCCTGCTATAAACCTGTAATCATACATTTCCACCTGCATCTCCCCCTGACAGGCAGCGACAGTAACAGACAGGCCAGTGTGGAGCTGTGAGGAGATGAGGCCAAGGCTTTTCCTCTAACCTTGCTGTTCAATTTGTGCTCGTTAACATGTTAGCCACAGCTGTGTTCTTTTCACTGCAGAAACCCCAATCTACAATCTTCATTGTTCAAGACAGTGTTGCCAGGCGACCAATTACAACCACAGCCAGGAAGCACAGAGGGTTATGCTGACCGGGGGGTTGCTTAGCAACAACATTGATCCCACAGTCCCAGATACGTAGGATATGAATCAACCGAGGTTGATAAAAGTCTGCAAAATGACCATGTCATCAGGTTTTCTTTTAGATATACAGGAATGACTCATGGTTTAGTATAAATTGAGATTGTGAGCGACAGAAATAGTCTGTCAGACCTTGGGAAACTGTATGGGTGGGCTGTGCTGTCAAAGTCAAATGTGACTGTACAAATTGCCTTGTGTTACTTTACTGTAAGACTGTACCAGTACTGAAGTACTGCTTCTTTCACCTCTCGGTCACCCCAGTTCTCTCTCTCTCTCTCTCTCTCTCTCTCCCTCTCTCTCTCTCTCTCTCTCTCTCTCTCTCTCTCTCTTTCTTTACAATCCCACCTCAGCCACTACCATTACATTACATTAAGTGCATTAAAAGTCTATATGCGATTGTAAGCTAATACATTTTTTGTCAAATCCACCAAATATCTCCTCTCATTTCACTATCTTACCGTTCTCTGTATGTGCTGAAAAATATAATCTGGCACCTCTACACATCCCTGGCTTTGTAAATAGGAACATAAACAAAGTGGCGAACACCGCTCACAAAAACAATGCCCTAGGCTTCGCAATGTGTTTCCAATGTGTGGGGCGGAGCATCTGAGGGAGCACCCTATGACATTGAAGGGAGATCTCGACCTCGATCTCCACTGATTGAACAACACTTGTAGACATCAGGGAAACAGACAGGCTCAAAACAACTCAATGTAAACATGGTAATAGAATTGTATTGAGGTGAAACTCTTACTTAACACAGCTTTAACTCCTGCACCACAACCAATAGTAACTATAAAAGAAGCATTGGTAATAGTCCACCTCAGCTCGCCACGGCCCTCCTGCACTCCCACCTCCTTTGGCTTCCTCTCCCATTCCACAATCAGTGCACTCAGGTTGGGGTTTGACACAATGTCACCCCCACCCGAATTAGTCATCCACATTTACCCAATACCCACCTATTCTGTTCCCTTCAACCCCCCCCCCCCAGTGTTGAGTTTATAAGTCTGTACCGGCAACAGCTGGCTCAGAGTGGGGAGGTTTATGGTAAAGGGTAAAGTGAGAGAGAGAGAGAGAGAGAGAGAGAGAGAGAGAGAGGCACACTGGCTAAAGCAGAAAAGGAACACTGACTCTTACTTGTTCTACCAGCTTGTAGATTGTTAATTTCAGGCAGTGATGTGCATGTTCAGGATCTACCGTGTACTGTGCCTGCTGTGCTGCTTGGGTCCCTCGGTGTGTCTGGAGCCAGCGGAGCATGAAATGAGCTACACAGACTATGACAACGAGATCAGTCAGGACCAAGAGGAGGGTGAGTCTACATTTTGGTTCCTCCTGTTCCTTATGGTATGTACAGTAGTCTACTAATACAGTATGTATGTAGATAGATAGTTTAATCAACTTTATTGTCATTCCTTTCTATGCAGTTCCTTGCATAGAAAGTGTGGGAGAAAGAAAGTGCATAGAAAGGGTCATAGAAAGTCAATCCAATCAGCAACTAGCATTTTAAATGTACATTTGGCAACTAAATGCATTGGTATAAACATCCACAACTGGAGTGACCTAAACATGTTTGGAATGACAATGGCACTGCCTTCGTTGTATTTGATTGTAATCGGTAAATAGCTGATGTATAAATCATCAAGGCAATGTGAATTGTATATTGTGTTGAAATTATAACAGCCTATTTGCTGTTTAATGGATGAACCCCTCTGGGTGGTGTACATAGGCAACTCCCCGCTCACTCCGTGCCAGGCTAGGGAGCTGTCCCGCTGGGACAAGCTCTTCATCACCCTGGAGGACTCCCACAGGAGGCAGAACATGCTGCTGGAGTCCCTGGAGCGCTGCTGTGGGAACTCAGCCTCTTTCAGGAAGGCCCTGGTGCAACAGCTGGCACAGGGGACCTGCCAGCAGTGGTTACCCAGCCTGGAGGCAGCGTGCCGTGGGCAGGCGGAGCAGGCGAGCTCCAGGCTGGAGCGAGGCCTGGTGGAGCTCAGGGAGGAGGCGGTGGAGAGGGAGAGCAGAATGAATGCCACCATGCAGCAGCTCCTCCAGGAGCAGGCTGTGAGGCTGAAGAGGCTGGGGGAGGAAGGTAGCATGGCAGGGTCGGGTGGGCCGGCCGAGGTGACGGACAGTGAGACAGGACCAATGACGCAGGGGCAGGAACGGTTAGGGGCGGAATGTGGGGCAGGGGTGAAGCCACCCCAACCGACTGCGAAGGAGCGGGACGAGATGCCGGCAATGGACACGGCCCGAATGGAAAGGGCCCTGGTTGCCATAGCGATGGAGCTACAGGCGGCGCACATGAAGCTCAGAAGACTTGTGGAGCAAATGCGATGACTTAGGAAGGACAGGGCACAGTACAAGACATAAGCTTCGAAAATGTTTGTTTATATATTTGTAAAAAGTTATATATTATTACAATTATTTTGCACATTTTTGTTTTTATTCTATTTTATACGAGTCTATAACGTTTTTATTGTTTGTCTGTTTTCGTCTAGTAGCGTGGCTAAATATAAACATGTTGTAAATAAAGTCATTAAACATCCTGGCTAATCCAGTGAAGGGTTCCGCCCTCCTCCTACACTGTAATGAACCCATTATATAGTGTTCCTGTGGGTGTGTACATGGATACTTTGTTGTTAATTTAAGTGTCTCAGACTTGCTGGCTTTATACTAGCCTGCTTCCGAGCGTCTGCTGTAGTCGAGGATAAAGTGTGTCAGGGCATGTGTTCAAGTGTTCTGGCTGGGCTCTCCCATTAGTTGCTTTAATGATGAACTGTTTATGAGTGCTGAACTCAGGCCAGAGCTGTAAGCTGTAACCACACACGCACACACACACACACACACACACACACACACACTTGTTGTGGACCACACAGTGAATGATGTGATGACTACTTTCCATCTGGGTCAGTGTAACGGTGTAATTAAGTTGGAACATACTGTAAGTTGTGCACTGTGTTCCCAAATCACCAGTCTTTTCAATTGGGACTGCAACTGCCATCCAAATAGGCAGACAGATAGGAAGAGAGAGAGAAATGTACAGCTTGAGAGAAGATTAGAAAGAAAATCATTTTTTTAAATCAAAAAAGATATATAGTATACTTTGTGTTTTTAATTGGGTCTTTTGATGTCACAGCTTTATGCCGCTGTTTGTGTGTGTGTGTGTGTGTGTGCGTGTGTGTTTCCTATAAATCTGCAGCTGGGTGTCCTGAAGTCATTCTTGCCTATTTGTTAAATGACGAGGTTACAATGTACAGAAGACCAGAATGAAGACTAGACAAGGAAGACTATTTATAATAAAGGCTATTTATAATCTCATACTCCCTTTGTAATTACACACACACACACACACACACACAATCTAAGGTAGACTACAGTATATATATAATTGTATTCATGTATTGTGTATAGCTGTAGCTATATACAGTACCGTATATATTGCTTATGTAATAGATGATTTTAACCATGTACACTCACATGAGATGGAGATTCAGTTGGTTTCGTAAGTACACTGTTTTTAGATAGACAGAGCTGGTTGTTGGTAGCGAGGGTTGCCATGTTGACGGATAACATTTAGCATTGGCATAGCTGGCATAGGACCTTTAATGGCTAAGGTGGGGGCTGAATCATGAAAGCAAGGGTAAGTGAAGCATGCTAATTATGGGGGGGGGGGGGGGGGTGGAAGCAAGAGTGCTTTTGGCTTCGACAGCTACTTATTATAGCAAATGACTGTCATCCCCCTGGTCCTTATACACCCACAGAACAATACTACTATCAGAACGACCAGCCATCAAGCTGTCTTTTTTCTCTTTGACGTTCCTGCTAACCTTCTTTCTCCTTCAACATTCCTTATTCCACACTCATCTCCTTGTTGAAGGTCTCACATTTTTACATTACATTTTTTACATTTTTTAATGTCTTACATATTGAAAGTCTTTTATATTCTTCATATCATTTTGTTTAATGTCTTACATATTGAAGGCCTACACCTACACTTTCTCTTTTAGTTTCCTTATCTCTACCTTCACCTAGCTCTCGTTATAGCAGCCAACAGCAGATACCATCTCAGCTGGTTTATAACAATAAATTACATTACACTGCTGAATGATGTAGCCAATATACTGTACACACACACACACACACACACAGTCCCTGATTAGATCTCGGCGGCTTCAGAGAGAGACAGCAGCAAGCTTACCACAGAGATTTTAATGTCACATCACATAAGCACCGTAACAGACAAGACAATATTGGCACTTTCCAATAAGCAAAGAGGACAATACAAAATAGATACAGTCTCCTGTAGGCATTCACTGTTCACATATGTACACTAATCTAGCAGTCCTTAGTCTCGCATCAAGCAACCTCGTCGAAGAGGCTTGGCCAGGGAAAGATGATATGAGATTAGAGAGAGCAGGGAAGAGAGAGAGAGAGGGTGTGGGTGAGAGAGACAGATAGAGAGAGAGGGGGGGGGAGAGAGAGTGCGAGAGACAGAGAGAGAGAGATGACACTATAGAATAGACAGAGGATCCGTCTATTTGATGGGTGAGTCCAGAATCTCCTCATACTCCTCTCTCTGTCTCCGCCCACCTCCGCGAGAGGGGAGGAGCTTCATGGCCACCAGCCAGCCCACGCTCAGCACCACCATTACGTCTCCCACCACTGCGGGGGCGGCGGGAGCCCCCGACAGCACAGCCAGCTGCAGCGCCATGGCGACGGGCACCTCCAGGCTTTGAGAGGCGGAGACCAGGGCTGGGTGGAGCCGGGTGAGGCCGTGGGTCATTCCCAGGAAGGCCAACACTGAGCACGTGACCAGCCCCAGGACCAAGGCCCAGGATGGGGCCTGCGAGGGCCACGACCAGCCCTCCTGCACCAGAGCCATGGAGGCCGGGGCCAGCAGGCAGCCCGTCCAGCTGACGGCGAACAGAGCGGTGCCCACGGCGACGCGTTCCTTTAGGGAGCGATAGCTGACCAGCGCCAGCGCCATCCACAGCCCGGCCAGCGCCGCCAGGGACCAGCCAAACGCCGCCCGCCAGAACACCTCGGGGTCGGTCGCGGGGTTGCCCAGGGTGTCGTCCCCCGCCGGAAGCAGAACCAGGCCCAGGCCGCACAGCCCCGCCCCAACGGTGACGCCGTCGGCCAATCCCAGCCTCTCCTCCAGGAGCAGGAAGGCCAAGATGGCCGACAGCGCTGTGGTGGCCAGGCGCCAGGTGGTGGTGGCGTCTCCCGGGGACACGAAGCTGAGGGAGGCGTAGGCACAGCAGAGGGAGAGGGAGTAGGCCGTGCCATAGCAGAGGAGACGCAGGCGGTAGCCCTCCGGCCCCAGCGGGTTCTCCCCCCTGTGCAGTGGTACGGCCACAGAGGCCAGCTGCGCCACGGAGCGGACAAACAGCAGGAAGAGGGGGCCCAGGCTGAACCAATCAGAAGCCAGGCGGGTCAGCAGAATGAGGCAGCCGTGGGCCAACGCAGCGCCCAGCAGCGCTACCCAAGTGAGCCTCGACGCCGACACAGACGCCTCCCCAAAGCTGGCCAGCTGCTCCCCTACTCCCCTCCCAGATGCCTTGACTGGCCCGGGACCCCCCTCGCTCCCCTCGCCTCCCACCGAGGCATGGGCCTTGGCGGGCGTGTCCTTCTCCCTGGATCCAAACAGAGTCCGCGACCACTTCCTGTCCTCGGTCAGCTTCTTCCTGTCGGACGTCTCCTCCACGAAAGAGCCAAAGTCCTCGAAGGAGGGCGCGTCATCGTAGCCTTCGTCCCCGGGCTGGGGGAAGTGTGTGTGTATGCTGGGCTGGGGGGAGTAGGGGGTGTGTGTGGCATACTTGGCTGTGACCGTGTGAGGGTGGATCTTAACTCTTTTCTTGGCACCACTCAGGAGGTGAGAGGACTCCATGGTAACGCCTCAGAGAACACCTGCAGGGAAGGGAGTCACATATACATGTACTTACGCTTACATCAGCAAAACCTCTTTCTCTTAAGAACAGGGTCAGTCGTTCTTGAGAACGCTTGCTAACGTCGAGCTCAAATCAAAACAATGATCCTTCACATTAAGTCTACATCAGCATGTCTATAGGACTAATGGCAGATGAGCATTGTACTGAAGTCTAATAATTTCAGTTGATATTCTTTCTCAGAGCTCATCAATGTGAGACAGCGTGAAACAAATACTAGATTGTCTACCTTCTAAACATCGTCTAAACAGTACTGTATCAATGCATTAATGCTGACACACTGTCTCGGCTGGCAGCAGACAACTTTGTCTCACTCCCTCCACTATTTCTCTCACATTGTCCCCAGTGCCCTGCTTTACGGATGACTAACTTATAATAAAGGTAGTAAATATCCCCTGCAGTAAAGAGAGGCCATGCAGGCAATATAACACTGTTTGATTCACATACTCATTCATTACTACATCACACCTATCAGCCTTATCGTGATTATAGTGATGCTCTACTGTTAGTCTTACACCAGTATTCATTAATTTTATAACCCTTTCTGACTCAATTCAATTCATTGTACGCAAGCTTACATACAAACTGTTTTTCATGGACACATAATGAAAAACAAGTTTATTTTATTATGTAAAAACTGCATTGCATCAGCATTTTTTACGGGTTTTAGTTCTGACATCCTTGCTAGGTAGTCCTGAGCAAATATCTCTAGTTCTGAGAAAGTCACTGATAGGCTATATATATATATAGGCTAATTAGCTAGCCAATTAGCTAGCCAACCAGTTATCCATTATTAAGATATGAAATATTGAAATAGTCACAAGTTTGATGGCTGACTGGGTGGCACGGATCGAATCATTGTCTTTAATGGGATATTTGAAGATGGAAAAATCAATGTGATTGCATCCTCTCTGTGTGTTCTAGTGTCTCAAACAGTCAATGGGTGTAATTTATCATTCTGGATGATGCAGACTGCCCCTGCAATGCTATAATTTCACACCTATACACACCTAACGTCAGTTTGTGCTACCCAAAACCAGACAAGACCAGTTCAAGCAAGAATCAGACTTGAGGTTCTTTGAACTGACGGGCAAAATCAGTGTTTTGTTATGATGAACCACTTTAAGACAAAATATAGATATAGACTAGTCTATTTTTAAATAAATAGATAACAACTCTTAATCTACAACTATAAGTGTTTTGGAAATATTTTATTTGGCCTATATTTATAGCCTAAGCCTATAGCTAGCCATATTGTCCTACGTGCATATTCCAGGTTAACGTGCCTGAAAATGCAAGACTATCATCATGGCAGTTCCATATCTATGACTTAGCTATATCAGTAGTCAGACGACATCGTGTTATTTTACGTCTACAAGATCAAACGAAAATAACAGCTATTACGCGATGCTTCGCGTTCTTCGTTTTGGTACGACGCGTGCGTCATCCATGACATGCCTGCGTGTTAATTCAAGGTTATTAGGCTACATCTAGTTTGTCTTCTTCGCTGATGCTCTCCCGCCGCGACAGCAGCAGATTGAGTAGGGCGCGTTTTGTTTCACTTAAAACATATATTTTATTTTTATGGGATCAAATAAAATAAAATAAAAAGACACTGTGTAGTTATTATCGCCCTGCTGGCCACATCATGTCCGTCTTCGTTGCGCCTGAGCAAAGCAAATCGACCAAACCAGAACGAAATCATGAATGGAGCGTGTATAGGCTAGATAGTCTACTACTCCTTCACACGCAGCACCGGTCGAAATGGCAAGGGATGCCAATCGTAAATTGCAAAATCGATGTCCTATAACGATTTCCATTCACGTACATTTTCCTGCGGGAGAATTACACGGTGGATTAAAAAACGACTGTAATTCACTTACCTTTCTCGTAACACACGGACCTCCGTCTGGTAAACTTCACTACGCGCGCACCCAAGTCATTCTCCGTGCACCTGCTTATGTCTGGCCAGGCGGAGACCCGCCCGTTTCCCCATCACTTCTGTGGTTAATGCTCTTCATATGCATACTGACTCAGCTAACAAACCTCTACTGGTGAGAACTTGGTTGATCTCAACCGTCTTCCGTTTAGCTCAGCGCTGAGACAGATATCTTCCAGCTACACCAGTATGAAAGAAATAGCGAGGGAGCGAGGGAGAGCGAGAGAGGGAGAGCGAGAGAGAGAGAGAAAGAGAGAGAGAGAGAGAGAGAGAAATAGGAAAGTGGGTAATCACAATATCTGAGCATGCGTGATATACACTATTTGTGGAGCCCTGATCGTCTGCCGTTCTCGACCACCCCAGAGAGGGGGCGAGAGAGAGAGAGAGAGAGAGAGAGAGAGAGAGAGAGAGAGAGAGAGAGAGAGAGAGACACATAGAGACAACTATAAAAACGTGTGCCTGCTCATGCACATACAGTATGTGCATGAGTCAGCTGGCAACTTATAAAAATGGCCAGGCAAAAAAAGAAAACAACAATATCCTATCTCTCACCTTTGTGTGTGTGTGTGCGCGCGAGCATAAGGATTTGCCTCCCACTGGCATATACATATTTAATCATATCACACTATAAATAGAAGTTTCTCCCTCAATTACCCCTACACTCCCATACCTCTCTTCATCTAACATCTCTCTCTATTATATCTCTTTCTGTCCTCTTGTATCTTTCACATGCTGTCTCACAAACATATTGCACATTGTACTTCACTCTGACAGTAATTGCTTTTACATTTGCTGGTACAGGTATAATTAATAGTTTAGCATGTGTATTTTGCTATAGTTTCACGTGTGGTATTAACCTTTACCTAACACTGCTGGAAAGCTGTATACCTGTCCAGTAATAAGCCTCTGCCTCTGGCTAAGCTATTACCTCTATGAATTGACTCAATTGCAGGTGCATGCTGTTGACATTAGAATAGGGCATGTACAAGAGCCTTGGGCAGGTTGTGGTTGTTACAGTACAGGGCAGGCACTAACCATTAAAGCTGTTTATTAATATTTTAAGAGTCTGTAAAGCCTCTGGTCAGTACAATGTTATTTCCAGCTGTATCATATACCATAATAGTGACAAAGCCTCAAAATATTTCTGTTGATAAATACACCTTAAATAAATAACATTTCTAACCTTCACCATGTTATTTTGTAGTCCTAGGACTGGCAATATGGCATACCGGGTGTTTTCCTGGTAGACCGACACATAATTTGGGCCGGCCAATATCATTTTTAATACAAATTAAAAATAAAATATAATCTGCCCTCTCAGAGAACCATCATATCGTGGTGGAGAGGTTTGTGTGTCCCTATTACCCTGAGAGCTGTGTTGTCTGAAGCCTTGTGCTCCTGTTAGGGTCTCCAATGGCCAGACTCCAATGAACTCCAAAGTGGCCTCAGCGAAGGTACCAGACTAAGAATGCTAGACTAAGAATGGTTCAAAAGAACCTTCATGGAATATTATAAAATAGGAGAAGTTACCCTGCCCGGAGGAAGCACAGGGGCTCCCGTCTGGAGCCAGTCCCAGAATTGTCTGTGCATTTGCACATTACAGCAGTTCGGAGTATTCAGTCTTCCTGGAGACCCTGAATGGAGTCCTGTATTGGGCTCCAGCAGGAAACTCCATATGTTCTGCTGGGAGACTTCAACGTGCACATGGGCAATGATTGAGACACCTGGAGAGGTGTGATTAAGAGGAACGAACTGTATCCCTGATCTAAACCCGAGCAAGCTTTTGCTGTCAGACTTCAGCGCTAGTCATGGACTTTCGATAATAAACACCATGTTCAAACATAAGGATGCTCAAAAGTGTATGTGGTACCAGAGCACCCTAGGCCGAAGGTCGATGATCAATTTTGTGATTATATCATCTGATCTGAGGCCACATGTTTTGGAGACTCAAGTGAAGAGAAGAGGCAGAGCTGGCTACCGACCACAATCTGATGGGGGATCATCATCAATTGTCCTGGGGGAGGACACTGAGGTAGTCAAACAACTCCACAGTGGCAAAGCATAGATGAGAGCCGTCCATAAATGCTGAAAACTTTGGACGTGGAGGGGATGTCTTGGATGACACGCCTCTTCAACGTGGTGTGGAAGTTGGAGACAGTACCAAAGGAGGGGCAGACTGGGGTGGGGGTTCCCCTATTCAAAAAGAAGGACCAATTACAGGGGTATCACACTACTATACACTACTTTTGATATTTAGAGAAAAACGCGAAAATGCTGGATACTGCTGAGGACTCTTGTTCCAAGCCATTTTCATTAATACATAATGTTGAAAACATTAGAATGACTCCTGTTCTGGCCTAATAACCAATCCTACAATATAATATTTAGGCTGCATCTCTGTGCTTTGTTTATCATTCCTATAGTAACAACTAGCATGTTATTTCCTTAGCTCCTGGCTCAACATCGTAGCCAAAACAACAATTCTCTTTGGTTTCTCTTTTGTTTTAATCACCATTCAGCAAGATGTTCAATATACAATTTAGTACCAAATGAGTCAACAGCACTTTCTAGACTAGAGCTCTGCGCCATCTGATATATTTATATAGTTCTATATCTGATACGCATGCCGATGTGCAGCGTATGGACACCGCCTAGGAAAGTTGTAAAAAGATATAGGGCTGTAATCTGGTTCGGCTTCAGAAGGTTATACACGTGAGGGTTCAGTTCAGGCTCGGACAGAATTGTTTCGAGCTCGGTCCATGTCGGGTTCAACTTTTCAGGCCCGTTAACGGTTCTAGGGTTAGGGGGTCCCTTGTCAGGGCAATCCAATCCCTGTATGTCCAAAGCGCGAGCTGTGTACGGATTCTCTGCAGAAAATATGACTCGTTTCAGGAGGGGGTTCAACCCAGGACTAGGTGGAGAGATTATATCTCCAGGTTGGCCTGGGAAAGCCTCGGGATCCCCCAGTTGGAGCTGGTTAATGTGGCTCGGGAAAGGGAAATTTGGGGTCCCCTGCTGGAGCTGCTGCCCCCGCAACCTGACTCTGTAATACTACTGTAAAGTTTTTTCCCTTTAAATTAGGATTTTTCTTTACAGTCATGGGGGACAGCACAGGTAACCTTATGGTAGTCTGAGGTCACATTACTATGAGCTACACAGTTTGTCCTATTATATTGTCCTATATAGTTAAGTAAGAGCTAAACCATGAAAATGCTTCCTCACTTGCTCCAAGATATGTTTTTAATCGCTTAAGGAGCAGGTTATGGTCCACTGTATCAAAGGCTGGGCTTTAATCCAATAGCAATAACACAGATGTGGAATCTGCGTCTATAAGTAATAAGTAATTAACTACTTTGATGAGTGCAGTTTCAGTGGTGTGGAGTGCTCTATATCATGGATAATCCTAATATATGTGGGGTATCTCTCCAACTACAATGTGTTGGTGCTGCTGTCTATTAGTTTTTATGTGACAGGTGCAACTCTAGGTTAAACTCCCCAAACAAACAAGCATAGGCCTAGCATTGATGTTATTGACACAGGCTACAAAGGTATATTTGTAACGCCGAGCGGGCGGAAGGGAGTGCAAACGAACAACACACGGGGCCAAAAGAGCGACGAGCCAAACGGCTCGTCCTTTAATGCAACGTAAAAAGGAAACACAAACTCAAAGGCGTGCAGTCACGTCAACGAATCAGGCACACTTGTAATCTAGAAACATGAACAATAATCCGCGCTGTCCCGCCGCGCGTCACCAGCCTATATGGTGTGAGGCGCTGGCGACGCGGGCAAAGGAGTAATATTGTGACGTCCAGGGTTGCGGCAACAGGCGCCGCAACCCTG